>JAHLWY010000297.1:135000-138447 GCA_020002185.1 Paraescarpia echinospica | reverse complement strand
GTGTGTGTGTGTGTGTGTGCGTGCGTGCAAGCGTGCGTGCGCGTGTTTCGTGCGTAATGTAGTGTGTGCTTCTGTGTTAACAGTTAACACACAAAATGAAATTATGAATTCGCATATCTTACATCAAATTACATTAAATTCAGTATACTTTGAAGACATAACTTAACCAATAAGGCTGAAAAGAGCACACTTGTATCTTACATCAAATTACATTAAATTCAATATACTTTGAAGACATAACTTAACCAATAAGGCTGACAAGAGCACACTTGTATCTTACATCAAATTACAGTAAATTCAGTATACTTTGAAGACATAACTTAACCAATAAGACTGACAAGAGCACACTTGTATCTTACATCAAATTACAGTAAATTCAGTATACTTTGAAGACATAACTTGACCAATAAGGCTGACAAGAGCACACTTGTATCTTACATCAAATTACAGTAAATTCAGTATACTTTGAAGACATAACTTAACCAATAAGACTGACAAGAGCACACTTGTATCTTACATCAAATTACATTAAATTCAGTATACTTTGAAGACATAACTTAACCAATAAGGCTGAAAAGAGCACACTTGTATCTTACATCAAATTACAGTAAATTCAGTATACTTTGAAGACATAACTTAACCAATAAGGCTGACAAGAGCACACTTGTATCTTACATCAAATTACATTAAATTCAGTATACTTTGAAGACATAACTTAACCAATAAGACTGACAAGAGCACACTTTGCAAGCATATATCAAATTCTGATATCACTGATTCTCAGATGGACATAAGATGAAGCTCGTGTGGATAGCGATATACTTATTACGCAAAGATCAGTTGATTTGGTGTTCAAAATATATATTGTGGTTACAAAAAATCGCTGCCGCATGTACTGCGATTCAAAATAAAGATCCGAACAGACACATGTCTATTGCGATGTGTGTTAGATATTGAAATGACAAACATGGCGCCATCGTCGTCTGTAGCTGTTCTCACCAGTAACAGCGGTTAGGGAGACCCGTTTATTTCGGAGGACCATTCGAGAAGGCCGAATTTGTTCTCTGTGTAGTTCAGGGTCTATGTCAGAGGTGACAACACAGGATACATGTATAGTCCAAGACGATCGTAGAGTCCCATTTATATACTTATAATATACATAACCACTGTCGTCGGAAAATGGGAAAGTGTTGAACATAAAGGGAGGATGAGGCTCACCAATCACCTTAAATTGCACACACCCCCGAGGCTCGCCAAAATACCTTCAGGTGTTCCACAAGCATAAATTTGCAATTTTAAACTTCCCTAAATATTAGGGGGGCTAATCCTATATCCAGCCCCCTACCTAATTTATTTTTATTTAAAGTATCGGTGAGTGTTACCGTGTGACTTCGTTCGTTCTTCGTCTTTGTTTCTTCCGCATCTTCCTCTTGACCACGTGGTCTGTTCTGCCCCCCCTCAATGAGTCATCTCCACCTATCCCGAACTCACACTATTGTCTCCATGCGACAAATAAGTAGGTGCTGTTATTATTCTTACAATGGTTATGTTCAACTCGCATATATTCCCACCCCACAGGGGCCATCCGGGCGAAATAAAAAAAACAGTAAATACCCCAACGGACCCGCTAGCATACCACACCTACAAAATGTTGCGATATCGCGCATTTACGATATGCTAAATGAATTGCTCTTTCGCTCTCCCACCCTCCCTTCCTTCTTCCCTCCGTCCCACCCTTCCTTCTTCCTTCCCTCCCTCCCATCCTTCCTCTCCCTCCCTCCCTCCGCACTTCCCTCCCTCCTACCTCTTCCCTCACTCCATCCACCACTATCCCTCCTTCCTCCTTCCGTTTCATCATCCTTCCGTACTTCCGTCACTCCTTCTCCCATCCTTCCCCTTAACTCCCTCCTCCGTCCCTCCTCTCTCCCTCCGTCCCTCCGTCCCTCCCCCATCCGTCCTTCCTCCCTCCCTCCTCCCTCCGCCCCTCCGACCTTCCTCCCTCTCTCCCTCCATCCGTCCCTCCTTCCGTCCCTCCCTCCCTCCTCCGTTCTTCCTTCCTTCCTCCCTCCCTCCCCCTCCGTCCCTTTTCCCTCCCCCTATTCAGGTTACAATTGTCGGACACTTTCTAAAGTCAACTTAGACCATTTCACCGTGTTATGTACTCAAGTATGTGTCTTTGGGCAGAAAATCTCGAGCCACTGGAAACATCTGTTTCGTATGATGGCCGAGAAGGGCCATCGCGTTTTTGTGTGGCAACCTGCAGCGCCATAGGGCGATGACGCGATGCGCGATGCGATGGGCGATGCGATGAGCGATGCGCGATGCGATGGGCGATGCGATGCGCGATGCGATGCGCGATGCGATGCGCGATGCGATGCGCGATGCGATGGACGATGCGCGATGCGATGGGCGATGCGATGCGCGATGCGATGCGCGATGCGATGCGCGATGCGATGCGCGATGCGATGCGCGATGCGATACGCGATGCGATGCGATGCGCGATGCGATGCGCGATGCGATGTGCGATGCGATGCGCGATGCGATGCGCGATGCGATACGCGATGCGATGCGCGATGCGATGCGCGATGCGATGCGCGATGCGATGCGCGATGCGATGGTATACATTATAAACGTGCTGCAATGAGCATGCGTACGCCGAAAACGAGACTTAGGCAGCCATTTGTATTTTATTAAACGCATTCCTTTTTGTGTTCAGAGCATGTGATGATGGCTGATGACGCTGACTGTATGTATACGGTTATATATATATTTGGTTTGCGCACAGAATTTGTTGTGTTCGTACTTCTATATATTGTGACGAAAGTCTGGGGCAAACATATTTCATAACATGACATATATGTACTTCTTCTACCGCTCAAATTGCAGTTTTTAAATTGTTTCCATCTGGATATCCTTGGTAGAAAATATACAACTTATTTTGTATACATGGGAAGAGACGACACTTTTTTCAACTTTCGTTTATTGCAAATGCCGTTCGTTTGTGTCCAAGTTTATGTTTCAATTATTATAAATAGCTACAGTATTCGAAGTCGGTTTAACAAGAAGCAGGTACATTAAATCATCGAAAAAAATTAATTTAGTCGTCATTTGCGTCACATGTTTTTTGTCTACAGTTTAATTGTTTCTTTTTAGTTAAGTGAATCGAATAGCTGAGGCACAGTTTACCAAACCGTAGATACGCTACAGTGTAACTGCCTGTCAATCGCAGCGATTTAGGAAGCCGCCGAATATAGCATGCGGGACGAAGTGGTAATTATTGAGACTGTCTGGTCATACTTGTGTGTAGGCAACTGCTTTGATGTGGTCACATGTGGATACGATTATTGTTTTGAAATAGGTGCCACTAGTTAAGCCAGACATATTCATTAGAACAGTATGATTATCTTGTATGTGTCTGTCTGTTCTTTGATATGGAAGTACTGTGGA
>JAHLWY010000297.1:25000-132500 GCA_020002185.1 Paraescarpia echinospica | reverse complement strand
CTGAGCTGAAACCTTGATTGTCAGTCGGACGTAAATGTGAGCGCAAAGTTTGCCGCTACCGTGACAGCACTAATTTTGATGTGTACCTGCTACTGAAGGGCATACTGTAACTAAGTGACGTGATGCTCCATCTACATATGTGTGAATTTATTTATGATAGTTTATTTCATTTACAGGGACACGGTAATGACATTGTGACAAATAATGGACCCAGAAAGGGTATCCGAGCGAAGGGTAAACAGATTTTCCCGGAGGCAATATTATAGCAAAGGCCCAAACTATCTCATTCACATTGATGGGTACGACAAGCTAAAGCCGTTTGGTTTTGCAATACACGGAGCAATATGCGGGTGAGACCAGTTTGTTTTTTATTGGCATATTTAATTATGTGTTTATGTAATGACTAACCACGCTGCCCTCTTCTGTTATTAAATGTGTAATGAAAATATGTTTCACTTGGTAGGTGACGCCACAGTGACAATTTATTTCCTCTTAGGTACTTTGCGACAACCAAACCACCCATACGCAATAGGCCTACTGTGTATGAAAGAGTTTAGGGGTGTTTTGGAGTCAGTTTTAATTTTACTTGTAAAGTCAGATGCAAAACAACACTACTTGAATAGTAACCTAGTGGTCAGCCGAATACATTGGCTGATAGATATGTGAATAATATATATATATATATGTATATATATATATATATATATACAGTGTATATATATATATATAGTTTTATGTATGCGGTTCAAGTGTGTCATGAAATTAAACTAGATGTGCTGATTCAGATTCTCCAGGAAAATACTATGGCTCAAGGTGGGCAGAACCAACAAAGATCCCTATGTTGTCGCCCATCATTTCATAGAGTTTGTGGAGGTCATCAGTGGTAACGTGTTCTTTATTGGCATTTACATATGCAAAATACATGTAAACCACACACACGCACGCACACACTCACTAGCATAGCATAAATGTACGTATGTACGTACGTACGTATGTACGTACGTACGTATGTAAGTATGTACGTATGTACTTATGTACGTATGTACGTATGTACGTATGTACGCATGTATGCATGTACGTATGTACGTATGTATGTACGTATGTACGTATGTACGTATGCACGCATGCACGCATGCACGAATGCACGCATTCACGCATGTAAGTATGTACGTACGTACGTATGTAAGTATGTACGTATGTACTTATGTACGTATGTACGCATGTATGCATGTACGTACGTACGTATATATGTATGTATGTATGTATGTATGTACGTATGTACGTATGTACGCATGTACGCATGCACGCATGCACGAATGCACGCATACACGCACGTACTGATGTACGTATGTATGTATGTATGTATGTATGTATGTATGTATGTATGTATGTATGTATGTATGTACGTATGTATGTATGAACAAAAAAAGAGTGATGGAATCGTACCACTTAATTGGTGAGATGCGCATGTTACAGCCGTGCCACGGTGCATCAGGATGGACCGGGGAACTGAGAACGTCTTCATGGAGGACATACAACGAGCCTTCAGATGGGACCACTTGGATGGCATGGCGCGTGACAGCAGTGTTGTGTATGGGAGTTCCCATAGAAACCAGGTGTATACACCTAAATAATATATATCTATATCTATCTATCTGTCTGTCTGTATGTCTGTCTGTCCGTCTGTCCGTCTGTCCGTCTGTCCGTCTGTCCGTCTGTCCGTCTGTCCGTCTGTCCGTCTGTCCGTCTGTCCGTCTGTCTGTATGTCCGTCTGCCTGCCTGCCTGCCTACATACCTACCTATGTATATATATATATATATATACATATGTATATATATAAGGTAATTAGTATTAATATGCATACATTTGATATGGTACATACATATGTAAAATATTAAATATATTTATATATATATATAACATAATTTTTTTACAAGGGTATGTACCTTATCAAATGTATGCATATTAATACTAATTACCTTCACACGTTTGAATTTTCGATTAGTTGTTTCATAATTACAGTGAGAACATGATGTATATTTTAAATGTCTTTTTCAGATAATTGAACGTTGGTGGCTGTCGCTTCGACGCAGTGGGATGGACTGGTGGATAAATCTGATGAAAGACTTCGAGTCTCAAGGAATCATTTCAACCGACGATGATATTAAGATGTAAGCAGTATTTTGTACACTTCTGAAACAGCGTGAGTCTTTGTGCAAACGAACGGGGTAACTAACATAAGCAATTCAAAGCAAGGACCCAGAAAGACTAACTTACATAATTGTTTACGCAGTGTTATGTACAGCATGTATTACTTACAACAGGTTTTTTTTAAACAAGACATGCACAATATCGGTAGGCCTGATTTAATTCTACAATACAATTCAAGCAGCTTCGTTCATTTTAGGGAGTGCTTGCGATTTTGCTTCACCCAGCTGATTCAAGTCGACCTCGACCAAATTGCTGGAGAGTGGAATCAGCACCATCTCAGCAGCGTAAGACGCACAAGCGACACGGTCGTCCGAGGAAAACCAGACCTGCTGTATTTCTTGCCAGAGATTTATGGTAACGTAGCATTTAAATTGATGTACATTAATGCTATGCAATTTGCACACATACGCATAAGGCATTTTAAGTTTACCGTGCATATTTGACGTACATATTTAATAATTGTATTCATCCCAAAGATCCCTAGCGGAGTGATAGGAACCTTTTCCTAAGTCACAACAGTTATATTAAGCAAACCAATGTATGTACCTCATTACAGTATGTAAAATAAATTGAATATTGTCTTCTCTCTCTCTCTCTCTCTCTCTCTCTCTCTCTCTCTCTCTCTCTCTCTCTCTCTCTCTCTCTCTCTCTCTCTCTCTCTCTCTCTCTCTCTCTCTCTCTCTCTCTCTCTCTCTCTCTCTCTCTCTCACTGTACACACACACACACACACACCACACTCCACACACCACACTCCACACACCACACACCACACACCACACACACCTGTGAACATCTCCAGACAAGCTGTGTGTAGTTTTAAACAAGGCTATTATTTTTCAGGCATCATCGACTTAAGCAATGTGTTTATATACAAACGTTGATATTATTACGTTTACATTGTTGTGTTCCCTACGTTTGATTGAAACGTTTATTCTGTTGCACAATGCACGTTATAAACATTTACTAAGTTGTTCATAACGCTGCAGGTACAGTCGACTACAAAGTCGAAGTCGATCAGGAAGACATCAGAAACGTGAAGAGGATGTGAAGGAAACCCCGTGATTCAGGCTGTCGTGTTGACACTGAACGAGTCTTCCAGGGGCTGCTGGATCAACATGGACGAAACAAGCCGCAAGTCGTCCAGGAAGCGATCGAGCTGTACCGATGGCTTGTACCACGTGTCACCGCCTAAGCGCAATAGATGTCATAAGTGGCGAACTTGAACTAGAGGACATGAAGTAACGCTACTACTACGCTACTCTCACTCCTATTTTGCATGTTTTAATAACATAGACTATATTCACTTTATTTTACATACTGTAATGATGTACATACATCGGTTTGCTTAATGGTACTGTTGTGATTCAGAAAAAGGTTCCTATCACTCCGCTAGGGATCTTTGGGATGAATACAATTATTAAATATGTACGTCAAATATGCACGGTAAACTTAAAATGCCGTATACGCATGTGTGCAAATTGCATAGCATTAATGTACATTAATTTGAATGCTACGTTACCATAAATCTCTGGCAAGAAATACAGCAGGTCTGGTTTTCCTCGGATGACCGTATCGCTTGTGCGTCTTACGCCTTCGTTCGTTTTTGATCAGTGCCAACTATACTCTGTGTTAATGATTTCTCCTAAAACGTGCGGTGCAAACAAATTTAACGAATATGCACAAAGAAGCACGGTGTTTCAGAAGTGTGTACAACATATTACTTATTGTATGTTAATATAATCGTCGATTGAAATGATTCCTTGAGACTCGTAGTATTTCATCGTTCAGTTTTCTAAGAAAGATACTTCTGATATACATCATGTTTTCACTGTAATTGTAATTTCACTGTAATTTTTGTATATATATATATATATATACGTGGTATATATGTATATATATATATATATATATACGTATATATGTATATATATATATATATATATATATATAATTGACGTGTGATATAATGTGTTTACGAAATCAAAACGTGTGATGCTAATTACTATGACCATGCATACCGCTGATACCGTACATACTTACGTGATAATGTAATTTCTCCGTACTTACAATGAATAAATAATGTAAACCAATACACATTCAATATTTTTATTGTTGAGGTGCATACTCTTGGTTTCTATGGGAACTTCCATAGACAACAACAACATGTCTTACGACATATCATCAAGGTGATCCCATCTGAACGATTGTCCTCCAAAAACACATTCGCCTTTCCTCGTCCCGTTCTGATACACCTTAACAGCTATGTTACACGGCTGTAACACAACTGAATTTGTTAGACTAGAGAGCAATGTCGTTTTCTATATGATTCAGCACAAACGAGTATATCAAAATTGTAATTTACACCTGGAAGTGCCGATGCACTAAAGTGGGGGTTAAGTAGCACTTTCGGTTAATTGTATCTCTTGTCTGGCAAGTGAATTACACGATGTGTCAAAGTCGGTGCGTCTGTGGAGACGATAATCCCTGGATCAGAAGCTATAATTAGAACAGCACCACCTCCCAAAATTGCAGCAATGGACTAGAATGATGCTACTTATTTACATCATCTGGTCGTAGTTGCGCCTGTGGTTAATTGTGTCTTTGATATGACTAGTCGACACAATTGTTTCTGAACAAGCATAAGCATGAGTAAACTAAGATGGGCAGGGCTTATAGAGAAAATGGGAGAAGAACGGATGGCAAAGAGAGCAGATGCACAGAGACTGGAAGGGAAAAGGAGGCGAGGAAGAACTAGATTGCGATGGGAAGGCTATGGAAAAAGAGATTTTGAAGGATTGGGAGAAGGGTGGAAAACGAGAGCGAACGATCTGGTGGAGAGAGCTGCGCAGGATCAGCGAGAGAAATTTAAAACAAATCAGACATCGAGCATCGGAATCGAGGCCAGTTTCACCCCTTGACAGACAGGGATATATGAGGAGTTAAAATTCATGCTTGTGGAGAGCCTCAATGTAGATATTTTGGGGGTGCAAATCGAGGTTTTTGAAGAGCCTGAAGATGGAGTTATTTCGGCGAGCCTAAATGGGTGTGCAAATTGTGATGTTGGAGAGCCTTAATGTGGCTGTTTTGGCCAGCCTCAAGAGGGGGCGTGCAAATCGAGGTTTTGGAGAGCCTCAACCCACCAAATATCCACCATGTTCCGACAGCAGTGTTTCGGGTTTGGCTTTGTTGTTTGGGCTTGTACAAATTCGTGACCTTAGGCAACACTGGATGCCTTTTATGTTCAACGCATGTGTCCATGGTTGATGACTTTGAGTGTGCGTATACGGTTACACATCTAGTTATTGTGCACAAAAGATTATGTGATTGTACTTCTAAATATTATGATAGAAGCCTAATGCGATTGAGTTTAGACTAAGATAAATGGGGGCATGCGGGCAATCACTTTACAGAATGTAATCTAGGTTCTCTCACCAAAACCGGAGACCAAAAATTAATTACTTCATAGCATGAGGTGTGTACCTCTTCTACCACTCCCCATTTCATTTTTGGTTTCATCTGAATATCCTTGATCGAAAATATAAACGATAATTTATGTACCTCCACACATGAAAAACGGGGATGTTGAACGCATTTTTCAGTTGAACATTAACCGTGGGCTTTGAAGTATACATTTCTTGAATATTTATTCATTAATGACATGATATATTTTCATAGGTGTACATGTCATGTTCATTATGCCTTACATAAATATAACAATATATATATAACTATAATCAGTTAGACCCTACTAAACTTTAGTGTCTTTAGTTTATAATAAAATATATAAATCGTAAACTAAAATAGTATTGTCTCTAATTATTTTACCAAACCTACATATAAAATGCACAAACGAGGTAGCGAATCGTTGTTCCTAGAGTGTAGTTTCATTTTTGCTAAGGGATCATCTCGGAACATCGATGTCCGATATCAAGCGAAATTATTTTTGTTGGGGGGACGGGGGTCTGAGGCAGTTTCACCTGGCGTCGGACATCGACCGACACTCTTAATTATACTGGTATCATCATATTAATATTTTAAAAATTCGTCTGAGGTGGGTGGGGGGGCTGAGGCAAGATGAAAGTAATTTCGTCTGATATCGGACATCAATGTTCTAAGATGACCTCTAAGTGAATCGAATTGTAGACGCACCGCGCGCACCGTGCACCTCCTAGTAGACTTATTACAAGTTAACTTCCTGTCAATTTTGGCTGTTTATTACGTGGTCCAATAGCGCTGGTAGCCTGATTTGAGTGGGCCTATTTATTGACACCGCGTTATTCATACTTGTATTTCGGCGCAACGCTGCTTTTATGTGCTACTACGGAACCCAGATTAAGTAATTAAACATCACTGAATTTGCATCGAAGATCGTCTCACGGAATATGTGTCAGTTTTTTCCAGACATGGAAATGTTGGGGACCGAGGAGTAAATCAAGAAGCATAAATTATGAAAAGTTTATATTTTAATTTATATAAGGCATAAATAACATGTTTGCATTCTGAACAGATATTATGTCATTAATTAATACATATAAACAAATAGGCTTCAAAACTGTTGGTTAATGTTAAACTGAGAAATACCTTAACCATCCCTGGTTCATCGTGTCTGCAGGTACACTAAATAGTGTTTATATTTGCGATCAGGGATATCCAGATGGAAACAATAATTATTTAACAAATAAAATGTTGAATAGGTACATATTTCATGTTATAAAGTAATCTATTTCAGTCCCTAGTCTAGTTTTTGCGAAGAGGCTGCCTGCCTGGCACCCGTTTTTGTTCGGCTAAATTAAATCCCAGTAGATGTCCGAGACAATATTTAGAAGTACAATCACATAATCTTTTGTGCACAATAACTAGATGTGTAACCGTATACGTACAGTCAGCGTCATCAGCCAACATCACATGCTCTGAACACAAAAAGAAATGTGTTTAATACAAATAAATAAAAATGGCTGCCTAAGTCTCGTTTTCGGCGTACGCATGCTCATTGCGGCACCTTTATAATGTATACCATCGCATCGCGCATCGCATCGCGCATCGCATCGCGTATCGCATCGCGCATCGCATCGCGCATCGCATCGCGTATCGCATCGCGCATCGCATCGCGTATCGCATCGCGCATCGCATCGCATCGCGCATCGCATCGCATCGCGTATCGCATCGCGCATCGCGTATCGCATCGCGCATCGCATCGCGTATCGCATCGCGCATCGCGTATCGCATCGCGCATCGCGTATCGCATCGCGCATCGCATCGCGCATCGCATCGCGCATCGCATCGCCCATCGCATCGCGCATCGTCCATCGCATCGCGCATCGCATCGCGCATCGCATCGCGCATCGTCCATCGCATCGCCCATCGCATCGCGCATCGCTCATCGCATCGCCCATCGCATCGCGCATCGCGTCATCGCCCTATGGCGCTGCAGGTTGCCACACAAAAACGCGATGGCCCTTCTCGGCCATCATAGTTTCGTGTTCACAACAATTAGAAAAAACTCAAGCATGGTATTTCAAACAAACATGATTTTTCTGATGGACTCTAATTTTGTCACGAGATTTGCAAGCGTACTGTTAGAGGCCTTGTACTTTTCTTGACTCGACCGATGTCTCTCTTTGCAGGATTACGACGCGTTCTTCAAGGCGATCGAATGTCAACATCTTTTTGAGAATCTCGACATCGAAGTTCCAACGCATGAAGTCGAGTACACATTTAGACACATATAATGTGAACCGCTCATTGTGTACCACTTGTACTGCGCCAATCAGCCAAAGGTCGCCATTTCTGGATATCAATGATCGAGAGTGCATGTAACACCGGGAGCTTGATTCTTTAAGAAACACCCTATCCCTGTTAAGTGTTGTTCTCGTTCAACTAAAGCATAGTTCGTTTGACAGTGTAGTGTTTGACGTTTACACGCACACTCACTTCACAATTTCAATACAAGCAGTATTCGTTAACCGAGCCATTTTTACTACGCACCTTTTTCTGCCGGGACTGGCACTGTCAGGTACCGGCTACCATAAACATGTTGTTACACCTAAACGTAGACAAAGTGTAGTATTGTTTTCAGGACCAAACTAGTCACACAGCGATCTGACGAGTAAGTTACTCCACGGTGGGCCTACTGCTGGTGCGAATGTGGCGTTAAACATGGTTTGTTTCACACTTGTCCATGTACACGCTTCCTTGAAATACAAGCGTAAGCTACCACAGATTGAATATTTAAAGTATTAAAGCTATTTAATATGGCGTATGTATTCTTGTCAATCGGCATTATACAATATTATTGACTTATTTTATTTGTTATACTTGGTTTTGTTACGTACCGAGTTCAATTAAACATTTGTGAATAACACATTGTTACTTAGAATGTTCGCATTAGCTCACATCTTAACACAACATAACTTAGGACCAGTCACACTGTTGATCGTGTTTGAATTGGTTTAGATTGCTAACACCAAATACAAACGCCAATGTAGGAGCTTCAGGGCAGACGCTGACAGGGAAATCGACAAAGGCAAGGGCACAGCCATTGTGAAAGGCTGATCCTATGTATTGTGTTCTTGTGTAAATATGAAGCTTGAACCCTAACACTCGTGCATCAAGGAATGTCTGGAGAAATTAAATATCAAAATACAATAACATTATACATGGCTTTGTTCCATCAATCCCTTAAAAACGGTGCAATACCAAAGTTCTACAACAATATAACTGAAGGTTTCCCACTACTTTGGCTCATTATGTTTGTTGTTAGCAATCTAAGCCAATTCAATCGGAATCAACTGTGTGACAGGTCCTAATTTATTTTGTGTTAAGATGTGAGCAAATGCGAATATTCTAAGTAACAATGTGTTATTCACAAATGTTTCATTGAACTCGGTACATAACAAATCACAGTGTAACACATAAACAAAAGTTAATAATAGTGTATACTGCTGATGGACAATAATACATACAACATAGTAAATATATATAATAATTTAAACATTCAATCTGTGTGTATTTCAGGCAGTGTGTACGTGGTCAGGTGTGGATCAAACCATGTTTCACGCCACATTCGCACCAGCAATAGGCCCACCAGTGGACTAACCTATTCGTCAGATCGCTGTGTGAGTAGTTTGGTTCTGAAAAAATACTACACTTTGTCTACTTTCATAAACTGGCCCAATTAACGGATACTGTTTGTATTGACACTGTGAAGTGAGGGTGCGTGTTAATGCCAAACATTACACGCACTTTGTTGGTCGAATACACTGTCAACAGAACTATGCTTTAGTTGAACGAGAACAACAATTCACAGGGATAGGGTGTTTCTTAAAAAATCAAGCAGAAATGGTGGCATTTGGCGGAGTGCAAATGGTACACTTGAGCTGTTCAGATTATCTGTGTCTAAGTGTCTAACAGTTCGCTTGCGAATCTCCTGACAAAATTAGAGTCCACCAGAAAAATCATGTTAGTGAAAATACCATGCTTGAGTTTGAGGTGGGAGGATGGAGGGAGGGATGAGGGAGGGAGTGAGGAGGGAGGGTGAGGAATTGAGTGTGGAGGAAGGGTGTGAGGAAGGAGAGTGAGGAAAGGAGCAATGAAGGAGAGTGAGGAAGGGAGTGAGGAGGGAGGGTGTAGGAAGGGAGTGAGGATGGAGGATAGAGGAAGGGAGGAGAGAGGGAGGAGTGAGGGAGGAGGGAGGAGGGAGGGAGGGAGGAGGGAGGGAGGAGGGAGGAGGGATGGAAGAGAGAGGGAAAAGGAGGAGGGGGTTAGAAGTTAGGTATAAGGGAGTGAGGAGGGAGGGTGGAGGAAAGGAGGAGGGAGGGACAATGGACTGCGGGAAGGAGACGGAGTAATGAAAGTGCGGAGGGAGGGAAGGAAAGGAATGATGAGAGACAGAGGAAGGGTGGGAGGGAGGGAAGAAGGAAGGGAGGGAGGGAGAGCGAAAGAGCAATTCATTTAACATATCATCAATGCGCGATATCGCAACTGTTTTCAGTATTTAAACTGTGTATGTTATCCGACCCGTCACTACGTACACCGCGGTAGTTCTTGTCGTTGAAGACCTGCGGAGGCAGTGCCACGAGGTCGTCGCCGTCAAGCTGCAGTGTCTTCTGCGTGAAGACCATCTCGTCGGCCTGGTACGGCGCCGCTACGTCGATCTCCGTATATGGGATCGTCTTCGAGTCGAGCACTTGTCGTATGTGGTCCTGTTTTACCTTCATCTGCAACAAAAACGCCACTTCCGATCAGTGTATTGACGTCACTATCGATCAGTGTATTGACGACATTACAGGTTAATGTATTTATACACGTCGTCACGGATAATTTGGATATCATTCTGATCTACAAATGGTTTATGCATGTGTGTTTGTATTGTAAAACAGGATCTTCGTATTTCTCTTTTTATGTATCTAACGTATAACTGCGTCAGTTTTGCATGTTGGAGGGGTGTGCTAACATGTTGTAGGTGTGGTGTGCTAGCGGGTCCGTTGGGGTAGTTACTGTTTTTTATTTCGCCCGGATGGCCCAGGTGGGGTGGGAATATACGCGGGTTAATTTTTGTCCATGTCTGTCTATATAATTGTAAGAATAATAACACAACGTACGTATTTGTCGCATGGAGAGAATATCATGAGTTCGGGATAGGTGGAGACGTATCATTGAGGTGGGAAGATCAGACCACGTGGTCCAGGGGAAGATGTGGAAGAAACAGAAGAAGTCACGCATAACGCACACCCATATTTTACTTAAAAAATAACTTAGGTGGGAGGCTGGATATAGGATTAGCCCCCCTAATATTTAGGGAAGGTTAGTGGATTTCAAGGTGCAAATTGATGCTTGTGGAGAACCTGAGGTGTATTTGGCTAGACTCATGGGGATGCAAATTGGGGACTTTCCCATTTTCCGACGACAGTGGTTTTGCATATCATAAATATATAAATGGGACTCCACCGATCGTCTTGGACTGTATGTGTAACCTGTTTGTCACCTCTGACATCTGGATAGACCCTGCTTGCACGGAGAACAAACTCGGCTTTCTCAAATGGTCCTCTGGTATATACGGGTCTCTCTAACTGCTGTTACAGGTGAGAACAGCTGCAGACCACGATGGCGTCATAGTTGTCATTGTCAACGTTTAACACACGCTTCGATATACAGGTGCCTGTTCGGATCTTTATTTTGAATGGCAGTACATGCTGCTGCGACATTTTGTATCTACTGTGCCATAATATATGTTGAACACCAAAACTAGTTTATGGCGTTGATTCGCGCAGACTGACGTAAGGTGACACTTGATCTCAACGCCACGTGTCCTTTCAAAACTATGTTATTGTCCTATTAGCATGACATAATACTGGACATTATATGGAGTATTAATCTATTATGGTCTTAAAAAGTATTGATGGCCGATATGGTGATCGAACCCGCGACATTCGCGTTCTTAAAACGACGTTCTGTCCAACTTAGGTAATCGGCCGGTGACGTCAGACAAATGAAACAGGGCACCTCTGTTACTAATGCTAATGTTCTGTAAGAATAAAATGGTCACTTGGATCCAGACATCACAAATTCACAAGACACACCTTTTTATTTTTTCCGTCAGTGGAAATACATTCTACGTCATAAATCAAGCTATTACAGTTGTCGAATGTACATGTTTTGTTCAGTGTTGTTATTCATCTCTTGTTTTCAAAGTGTGGTTTACAAGATCTTCTCGACATGACAATAACGTGTCACCGTGACCTCTTGCGCCGATCCTGTTTTGTGTGTGTGACTTATGCCAGACAGTCTAGAACAACGCCTACATAGAGATAGATAAAACTACATGCTACATTTGATTTCAAAGTTCCATGTAACAAAAATACGTAAGGATGGCAAGTGGGAAGATTTTAACTACAGAGAAATATGTTGTAAAACAAAGAACAACAAGTAACTCAAGGCCGTACCCGTCAATTAAAAAAGCGCCATGCCGAATATTTGCATTTGTATATATATAATACACCTTTTTCACGATATTGCCCTTCGGAATATTTATAGCATTACAATAAACACGAATACTGACTTGGTCTCCATGTTTTTCTTCTCACTCTACGCCACTTTTGACGTGCTTACAATGCATTGTGTCATTATGTGACATAATGCATTATTTCATACTTTGCATTATTTATTTATTTTTCATTACGTTTTGAAATTGGAATCTTTGGAAGTTATATTTGTTATCTTGCTTATTCGTCTTACTTTCAAAGCCTATCCATCCATGTGTTAAAAAATGTAGTTCTGCTTATAGCTTTTGAGACTAACCAAACCGGTTGTCTTGATGCGACTCTGGGCTTGGTTTCCGAAGGCATAGTCGCAAACAAGTTTTCGTATTATTCTATTATGTAGATCATCGCTAACTTTGGGGTCAACGGACAGCATCTCCTCCTGGGTGTCTAGATCCACTCGCCTTTTTACGTTCATACGTTTCCCATGAAGTTTGACTTGTGATCTACCAACTGGTGGTGATCCACTCTTCAGACGGCGCCACTGTGGAATTACGTTCGCTTTACCTGAACATATTTAGCAGGTCTTAACAGTCGACTACAGAAATTAAATAGTAAGGAAGTGAATTCCTTTTTTAACAAAAATGGTGATAACTGCAGAGCTTGGTTTGTTGCTACGTGGTCATGAATGGGAGTAGCTTCATTTATTATGTTGAACCACGTCACAGATGCTGTTTATGCCTACACGTAAATAAATAAACATGCCACTTAACAATTACCTGAACATGTTGTTGAAACATATAAATGATAAATCAGTATAAACAGAAAAGGAGAAATTGAACATTTAAAATCGCGTCAGACAGGATGGCGGCAACGCAAAAATAATGTATTGCGCCGTTACTGCTCGCGGAAAAAAGAAACAGCGTTCTCAAACCTGTTTGGAAAAAAAACTGCAATCGTTCATAAGGCCAAGCTGACATTTGATGAAAAGACTAACTGTCGGTTGCATAAACACACAATTATTACTAATCATTGTTAAATGTGTTGTGAGAAAACGGCAACGTTGTTCTACCAGTTTTTAAAAGATTTCATCTCATTAAGGCGCACCCTTTGCTCAATCCAGCAAACTAATTGTAGGTTTACTCGTATTCGTCATTTCCAGTCGAACTTGAAAGAGGAGTGTTGATAATAAAAACCAAATTGCAAAGAAGCATTATTGTTTGTTGAAGTAAACACGTTAGCGTGTTGATGTAAGGATTGGCTTGTTTGGACTCTTGCCAACGATCATAGCAACACATTCACGCCTGGGCGCTATATAAGGAGGGGGTTATCGGTGGAATTCAACTCAGACAAGGTTCGACTCGTCATTTGAAGACATTCGTGTGCCTGAATCAGGTAAGGAAGGTTGATGTTTCTTTCAGGTGATGTTGTTAAACTGTGGATGTTGATTGTTCGCCAATATTCTTAATACTTCCTCACTAACGTTCCTAATACTAGAATAATGTTGAAGTTATACTGCCCACAAAACGTAACACGATGAACAGTGTTTGCAATTGATGTGTTGCGCCAAAGAAATTTTCAACTTGTAAATAAAACATTCAATTTCTAAAGACCCTTATTGTGGAGGCTCGTGGGTCTACCGGCGAATGCGAAAGTTAGATGTCACTACAGACCACAAACTGGAAAGGAGTACAACTGTAAAGCTGTTCTCCATCACATCATGTAACAATACATTCCAATGATTAGCATGATGTAAGTGACCAGTAACTCCATTTAAAGAATACCAGATGTGAATATTGGAATTTGCAAATTAGAGTACACCAGAACCTGTCTTGGGCGAATTCTCGCGTAGGCGACCACCTGTCTTGGGCGGTTACAATTCTAGGCACGAATTGTTCTTAACTGTAATATCCAAGTCGTGAGCATGACGTCGTCTGTAAATTGCAAGCCGAAATGTGGTTGTAGCGTTTATACAATTGAGCGCAGTTAAAATGAGAAGAAACAACTGGCAAGATAAGCACCTGTCAAAATCTGCCAACGGCAGTAACGTCGTTTCGTCTGCAAAAACGCAAAATTCCTGGTACTTCACTCGTTTCAGTTATCACACGATAATATAAATAGGTGACTGGGTCACGGGGCTACCAAATATTAAAATATACGACGGATTAACCAACAGTATCATTACTCCATATATACTGTACTAATAATATTTCGTTATCAGTCAGATGGAATATGCCTCTACTTCTAAATATTCCTGTTGTATACCTGCAACCTAACGTGGGCGACCACCTGTCTTGACCTACCGCTTTGTTTGGGCATCAGGAGTGGTCAACAGAAAGGTATATTGTATTTGTTATTTATGTATCTCCATACAGACTTGCTTTGAAGAGACAATGCGTGGGAGAATCATTTTATTCTTCGCCTTGCTGGCTTTGGCGGTTGTAGCGGCTCACGATGCTGATGAAGTAAGTACCAACATTAACAAGGCTAGTTATTTCCCATTTTAAGTTGTGAACGCAGCGTATATATATATATATATATATATACATATATATATATATGTATAATTATATATATGTATATATGTATATGTATATGTATATATATATATATATAAATATTTATATATATATATATATATATATGTATATATATATATATATATACATATATGCATCGGAATCTCAACTGAGAAAACGCGGTATCGAATCATGTGCAGCCAAGTCGAATTCCGGGCAAGTTTGTTCACTCTACGTTGCTCCAGTTGACTCAGCTGTATGAATGAGTAACTGGCTATAGACAGAGGTGTATATTTGTTTACGAATAGTCTTCGCGCATTAATTGCAGCGAGGCTGAATGCTTCCCAGAGAAGTCCAGATCGCATTCGATTGAACAGGTCTGTCAGAGAGTTAAGTGTTAAGCGCTTTGATAGGTCGTAAGGACTGAATACTGCGCTATGAAAGCCCTTATATTTACTTTTTACAATATATGCTCTATTTGTGAATATTCTTATGATAGTTTGCTGTTGCTGTTGTAATCAATTCTTTTTGAGACGTTAGCAGCAAAGTGCACCTGCTCAACACGTTTGACGAACTGTGTGATTGATCAACAGGAAGAAGCCGATGATCCGAGTGTGTCGAAGATTGAAGAAAATGACGAGGCGACCGGTGAGTGTTAGCTACAACAATTACGCACACAATAACGCAAACTACGTGTGCACATAGAACATAATAATTACGTCTGTGACAGGTGCTATGTGGCGGCTTATATGTTTTATATCACCGCACGCGCGTACGTACTATATATGTATATTGCTTATATATTAATTAGCTAAATTTGCTGCATTAAAACTCCTCGTAGGATCCAAGTTCACTCGTCTTTTTCTGTGTACTTCTGATTCTTTGAACCGGTTCCCTCTGAATTACCAATATACTGTGTACTTAAACACAACAGTTGACTTATTTGATCACGTGTGTGTGTGTGTGTGTGTGTGTGTGTGTGTGTGTGTGTGTGTGTGTGTGTGTGTGTGTGTGTGTGTGTGTGTGTGTGTGTGTGTGTGTGTGTGTGATAAGTTGTGCTTTTCTACACGGTCTTTCTCCTACCCGATAAGCGATCAACTCTCTAGATGACGTCACTGTATACGAATTGATCAAAATGATGATAATGTTTTTCATTCCAAGGGTTCGTGTCAGCTAATGTTATTAAATATAATGTTTCCAAGTGTATGTACACATTTTCTTTGCATCAATGCATATATGTTCTACGTTCGATATATACGTACGTATATATCGGCTTATATGTGTACGCCTCAAGTTCGCTTGTGCATACATGAAAATAGTGAACACCAAATATGGGAGGTTTGTTCGTCAACTATGTCAAGACACTTACACTTATATGCATTTCATTATTTGCAGATGACGACGCTCGCGTCAAAAGAGGTATTTCGTAGGATATTCATTCAAATGTTCAATTTTAAATTCTTGTATACATTTATTTGTATCCCAAAATATACATTTAACATATCTGCATGATAGTGTCTACGTACAACATTCATATCGTAAACAGTGCAATGTATTCTTACATCATGTTTTTAGTTTGCAAACTCCCTTGAATTTGCTGTGTTAAAATATGAGGTGTCTAAATAAATTTGATTTAATTTGATTAATAGGAGATTTTTTTTAAAACATGCAATAGGCAATCATATATTGCAGCAAATATTTAAACCACGTATTTTAAGGTACAACACACGCACACATGCACGCGCGCACACCCACACTCACACACACGCACATACTCGCAAAAACACACAGACAGACACAGACAGACACAGACACACACACACACACACACACACACACACACACACACACACACACACACACACACACACACACACACACACACACACACACACACACACACACACACACACACACACACACACACACACACACACACACACACACACACACACACAAACACACACCCGCAATTACAATTATAGATCGCTATCGTTCTTTAAAAAACGATATTTTGTTGTAGCATCCAACCTGCCTTCGCCACCCAGTGGCGCGAAAGCACTGCAGCAGATGTTAGGCTCTAGACGCAGTGGAGGCATTGGATTCTACAACAGATGTCAATGCTACTCTTGGGGTTCTGTCGTCTGCTACTGGAAGTCGTATGGATGCTACTGCTACCGCCGTTACAGTGGAAGAGGAGGCTGCTTTGTTAAGGTCAGGCACGGTTACCATTACCACTGGGCATACGTGTTCGGTTATCAAGGCGCCAGATGCTACTGCAACCACGCCAGTCATAGCAAGTACGTCAGGGGCTACTCCCAGTAGCTGCTGCATTCGCCAGGTGGCGTTGGCATTCACGCCTTATCCGTCGGGAGCCGCCACAACGAGCGCACGCCAGTCATAGCAAGTACGTCAGGGGCTACTCCCAGTAGCTGCTGCATTCGCCAGGTGGCGTTGGCATTCACGCCTTATCCGTCGGGAGCCGCCACAACGAGCGCAGATGCAAGGCGATTATGTCAGTTAGTGGTATCACTGGACTTTGACTGTCTCCAATAATTTCGTTTGACCTAAAAAAATCAAACAGACTTTCGCCAAAATAACAACTTTGATGGCGACTACTCTTTGTTCTGATCTAAGCTATCACTGGTAGCCAATCACGTAATATGTTTATTTGCAAGGGAGTGTGCCAAATGTTGAACTTGTACGCGTGTATTAATTGTCAATGAGTCAATGATAATAAAACGTAATTCGTCAAATATGGGTTTGTCTTGAATTACATATGAACTAACGTTTCCGGTAATCACTAAGGCGGTGGATTCACCTAATCATGACACACCACAACTCTCCATAATTTAACCCCTTAGTAAGATACTACACAAGAGAGATTGTAACAACTTCGCCCGCCTCCCGCAGAAGACGTAAATTTACAGCGTCCTATTTCACACCGACTCTGGTAACGAAGTTCGCCCGCCTCCCGCCTCCCGCCTCCCGCCTCCCGCCTCCCGCCTCCCGCCTCCCGCCTCCCGCCTCCCGCCTCACGCCTCACGCCTCACGCCTCTCGCCTCCAGCATCCCGCCTCCCGCCTCCCGCCTCCACTCTCCCGCCTCCAGCCTCCCGCCTGCTTAATATTACTGAAGAGGCGAACCAATGGAAACCACTTGTGTCGTTTAGAAATTCGTGTAACTGTACGGATTTCAAGGTCTCTCGCCAACTTACTCCGAAATTACTGAAGTTCAACAAGACTATAATAATCCGTGGTTGACGCATGAAAACCAATAGAACCCGTTTGTTTTAAATACCAATAATGTACGGCGCTTGTGGGGACCAGCCTCCCATCTCATACAAGTGGTAAGGCCAACCTCTTACCTTACATACACGACTGACTTTTGGATGGGTTCGAAACCTCCCATATCCCTTGTCCACACACGCGCATGCACGCGTACATACACGCACGCACGTACACATACGCACATGCTCAGACGCACGCACGCACGCACGCGCATGCACGCACACTCAAACACACACAACGGTGCACCGACAAAAACAGCTAACGTCAATATGAAAGTACTTGAAAGAAGAAGACTATAATATTAGTATATAATTTTAAGATTCTAATCTCAGAAGAACATAATAATTATATCATAACTGCATGTATGAATTCCCACATAACAGCTGCGAGCCAAATATTTACGTAGAATGTCTTACAAGAAGAACTACGGTATTCTACAAACTATTTTACAGGTCCTTGTGCCAGAAGATGAGCTCTAAGACTAAAACTATCATGTAAAGAATAAGCATAACTTTGTTAAAGTAATGTACACTGTATTTATGGCTGTGACGTCATACGTTGTAGCTTCAGATAGGTCTCCAAATAGTTTGAGATGAGTTTCCAAGAATCGAACTAGTCAGACAAAAACACCAGTGAAGAAAACTGATAGTAAGATACACGTAGAACGATTATTGGTTGGAAGAAACAATATGTTTTGAACCGACCGTTAAATTCCTAAGTTCCACTGTGTGATCTGGCGACATCGCTAGAGACGTAACCTTTTATTAATTAAATTGACATTATTGACTAAGTTGAACAGTCGAACTTCCTAACCCCATCTTTTCTATCCTGCAGAAATGCGCCAAGATCGTTCGTGGAAGCAAAATGTTACAGTGGTACCACATGTACTCACGTAGAACGATAATTGGTGTGAACAAATTATACACTATATATTACATATCTTCGTATGCAGTGAGACACATGATAATTATGATACGTACGACCGTATAATCGAGCTACCTCTATTGTGTGGTTTATTTGAGTTAATGAGGGCGACATCGTTGAAAAGTAGAAAACGGTGACAGCGCGCGAACTTATCAACTTTTTAATCACGTCTCTTTTTCACAAACCACTCATATTTGCCAGTATGTTCCGCAGAAAACCAGAATTTTTTTTTATAAACTAGCTTGTTTATATATCTGTCGGGAACAACGGCTCTGACACAGTATAATAAGCTACATGTAACATAAATCATTCAGCGAAGAATGCGTAAAATGACAAGAGAAGACGGACAAAAGATGGCGAAATTGCGTGAAAATATTGGAAACAAGAAAGGCATGAAAATAAACGTTTGGGAACAGACTGAGATCGGCAGATTCTGTACTTGTACGATCAAGGGTGTTTGTGACGACCCACTTAAACATGATAACCAACGACTTTTTTTATTTCCAGGATGACCTCTATGGAACGATATTATGGCCATAATTCCACAATGCTACATTGTTGATTTCTGACTTTCGATTATCCATTGTCGCCGAGATTGTCGAATTCTGACTTTCGATTATCCATATACGCTGTCATTGTGCAAGATTTGGTCAAATAATTCACTAGAATGGCGTTTGGTCAAATATTTCTCGAAAATATTTTCTCCAAAAGACGTTCTCCAAAAGAAGTTCTCCAAAATATAATCTGGCATAAATTGTACTCCATGACCTAAGCTAAGCTGTGCTGCCCCCTAGCGAACTGCACCAACTTGCAAATACAGAAGTATCCCTTGCAAGTCAGGCCTTGCGCAGTCAGTCACCAACGTCACGACGTAGTGTACAGAATATACTTATATCGAACATTTTTCACCCACGTTATGAGCTGTTTTATCAAAATTGGAGTTTAAAAGAACTCAAAGATGAACGGAAGAAACGAAGTGCCAAGCAGTCTGGCAGAAAACGCGAATTGATTGTCAGGTAGGTTGGTACTGTGTATGAGCGATAATTCATGATGTTTAGTAAACTGTCAATAATAATAATATTTATTCGTACTATAACGTGTACAATTAAGTGAAAGCAACATATACATCCATCTAATATGTATATAAAACGGCCAGTGCAGCCAGTCTCGACTATGAAGCGTGAACGTCTATGTCATGAATGGGGAGGCTGTTTTTATGTGAATATTATTAAACTTTAAAGATAAAGATAATAATAGTGTGGAGTCTCCCATCACACAGTGATTTGTTTTGTATTTTGTTGACATTATGTAAATTGTTATTGTAAAATGTGTATCTTAGTATTTGTTTTCATATATTGTAGTTCTAGTTGTTTCCAGCGCTTGGCAATGCTATTAATTGACTAGTCTGTGTTATTGTGGTTACAATGTTATGGTCTTATGAGGTCTCATTCTTTATATGCTGGCACTGAGGGTGGTCACTACCAGGGTGCTTGTCGTCCTCAGAGGTTCTTTTACGTCCCAAATTGAGACGGGACCGACAATAATGTGATCACCGAGTCACGAGGGATACACAGTTCCCAATTTTGAGAGCCAGATTTTACACCAAATATCATGTCTGCTCGGTCCAGTTTTCGAACACAGAGCATTGGCATGCCAGGCGGATGTGCAAACCACTACACTAGTCGCACTCTCTGTAAAATTTGTTTATGCTGTTGGGATAATTAAAATGCATCCTTACCTTACCTAATGATGGGAGGGTGTGTTTCTATATTTCATAAAAACCAGCACAAAACCTTGTAGTAACATACACTATCGAGAGGGATGCGGGGGCACCAGCCCAGCCTGATCACAGTGCTTTCTTCTATATCATGAGCAGTCTTACTCTAAAACCCACTATACTTTATCTTAGTCACATATTGACCATAACTTGGGATAACGCCATTGTTTATAATTTTACAGGTTTATGAAGAGGAGCTCATCATGAAACTGCCGCAGAATAACATGTATAGGGACGTACATGGTGGTATGCACCAACTACCTAAATTTACACTGGGGAGTCTAGAGGAATACTTATCCCAGTACGGAAATAAGCTGGAGGAAAAGAGCAAGTCTATACACACAGAAAGGTGAGTTATCTTAACATTAAACTAAAAGGACTGTAGGATTAAAGGTAAATGCGAATAACCATATGAGCTTAGTAGTTTGTACGACTCTGTCAAATATGATACTGCCTTGATGAAATAATAGTTTTCATTGTCAATGGATACCAGCAGACTTATTGGTAAGAGGTTTGGCAAATTTATATGTGGTAAATGTAAGAAAAAACATTCAAAACTTAACAATAAATTACTTAGGACCAGTATTCTGGAATACCCTGCCTGATGAATTTAGAATACTTCTGACCATTAACCAGTTTAAAAGAAACCTAACAGCTCCTAACTCGTGAATTATTATTGATATTACATTATATATGTGTCTCGGTAAATCTATATAGGTGAAGCACAATACTGGGCCAAAAAAGAGGACTGGATAACAAAAACAAGTGCAAAAAACAAAAAGCTTTAGAAGGTAACGAAGATATATCTACACCTAAAATTAAAAAAGATAATATATCTTTACTCATTGTTATGTGGCGCAATACCAAGTGAAGTTGATGATCTAAAATATGAGAATGTGAAACCCTTCAGAAATAAAAATTAGCTTGACTGATGTATGATAGTACCTCATCAGAATCCAACCAAGACTTTTAAAACGTTAAGAATGATCAGAGCACTCTGGACGTGAAATGGTGGATACTGTAACTTACGTTATCCACCACATTGTCCACAACCACAATTTTTATCAAACAACAATAAACAGGCAGGATGCGTTTTTTGTGTCTCTCCTTTCTTCATGGGCCTAAGATGCAGCACAAATGTTATCAACATGAACTGTCCGCAAAGAAGCTGGTTATGGAGTAAATATAGCTAAGTTACAGGACACCAATTTGGCCCAGTATTGTGCGACTCCACAATTATATATATATACAGTGTATATATATATATATATATATACACTGTATATATATATAATTGTATATATATATATATATATTGTACATTGTTTTCTTCAGATCATTGCGGAGTATGCGTACCACCACAGACAATACGCAGAGAAAATAGTTTGTGTCAGCTGTTGTGAGGGCAGAGATGAGGAAGTATACCTCTTATAAAGTAGATGTGTCCATGAACAATGATGCGGTGGTGTAAGAAGCACAATGTGAATGTGGTGCTGGGCAGGACCCTACAGTTCACTGCAAGCATGTTGCAGCAGTTCTGTCGGCCTGACACTACTGTCAGACAGGAACTATCTTGACAGATGTATATGTATACAGGTAAGACATAACAAAAAACACTTATTTTCTGCTTTCAATGTACTATGTACAAATATTGGGGCAATTGTCAATGCACACAAAAATTGCATTTAGTTTATATAAATTTTGTACAAATAAGCTGGGTAGTTTCAAGAATGTGACACGCTCTTGTCAACATATCAGCAACAATAAATAAATGAAAGGGTTAAAATGCATACACAATTAATAAATATGTAGCTGAATGTACACTTTGACTTGACCTTCAGGTCCTAGACGTTCCATCACGATATACCTTTTAAAGGAAATCCTATCCAGCAGATTACATGCAATCCGTGGGAAGGACAATGCGGACCTTATATATTATCCTCGATCAGAGCAACTGCAGAACAACAATTCTACTCCAGACAGGTTCACTCTATTTGACGAAACAAATCTTATATTCCTTTTACAGACCAATTAAAAAATTGTTATTTGTCAAAACATGGGCATTAGTGCAGTCTCTGGCTTTATGTATCAAGCAAATAATACAATGTTGCTTATATCTCTACATATACATATTTCAGGAAAGTCAACCAATGCCAGTGATGCAGCTGTTCCTCCTGCCTATTCACATGCCCTTGCCAACGACCATAACTACTTGAAGTTAACTCCACAAGATCAGTTCTTGAAAGATGAAATGGTTAGTTATTTCCATGCTTTTCAATTCAACATACATCTGTATTTACACAATGTGCTCCATTGAAACAAAGCACCTGGTTACAATAGAGCGCAGTTGGTCAGTGTCTAGAACGTTGGAATCTCAATCAAAAGAACCCTCGTTCGAATTCAGTGCTGCTGTGTTGAACCTTGGGCAAGTTCGTTCACTCTTCGTTGCACCAGTTCACTCAGCCGTATGAATGAGTAAATGGCTATAGACAGTGGTAGATATTTGTGCACGAATAGTCTTTGTGCATTAATTGTGGCATGGCTGAATGCTTCCCAGAGAAGTTGAGATGGTGCTCGGTCAAACAAGTCTGCTAGGGAGTAAAGTATAAAGTGCTTTGAGCAGTCATCAGGACTGGATGTTGCGCTATGCAAGACCTTACCTTTACTTTTTACAATATATGCACTATTTGAGAATATTCTGATGATAGTTTGCTGTTACTGTTGTAATCAATTCTTTTTGAGACGTTAGCAAAAAAATACAACTGCTCAACACGTTTGACGAACTGTGTGATTGATCAATAGGAAGAAGCCGATGATCCGAGTGTGTCGATGATTGAAGAACATGACTAGTCGACCGGTGAGTGTTAGCTGCAACAATTACGCACACAATAACGCTAACTACGTGTGCACGTAGAACATAATAATTACGTCTGTGACAGGTGCTATGTGGCGGCTTATATGTGTTATATCACCGCATGTGCGAACGTACTATATATTAATATTGCTTATATATTAATCAGCTAAATTTGCTGCATTAAAACTTCTCGTAGGATCCGAGTTCATTGGTCTTTTTCTGTGTACATCTGATTCTTTGAACCGATGACCTTTGAATTACCAATATACCGTGTGTTTAAACACAACAGTTGACTTATTTCATCACGTGTGTGTGTGAATGTTTGTGTGTGTGTGTGTGTGTGTGTGTGTGTGTGTGTGTGTGTGTGTGTGTGTGTGTGTGTGTGTTTGTGTGTGTGTGTGAGTGTGTGTATGTGTGTGTGTGATACGTTATGTTTTTCTACACGGTCTTTCTGCTACCCGATGAGTGATCAACTCTCTAGATGGCGTCACTGTATACGAATTTAAGATCAAAATTATGATAATGTTTGTCATTCAAGGGTTCGTGTCAGCTAATGTTATTAAATATAATGTTTCTAGGTGTATGTACACATTTTGTTTGCATGAATGCACATATGCTTCTACTTCCGAAATATATGTATGTATGTATCGGCCTATATATGTACGCCTCAACTTCGTTTGAGTATTCATGAAAATGGTGAACAACAAATATGGGAGGTTTGCTTTTCTTTGTCAACAGTCAACTATTACAAGACACTTACACATATATGCATTTCATTCTTTGGAGATGATGACGCTCGCGTCAAAAGAGCTATTTCGTAGGATATTCATTCAAATGTTGAATTTTAAAATCTTGTGTACATTTATTTGTATCCCAAAATATACATTTAACATATCTGCATGATAGTGTCGGCGTACAGCATTCATATCGTAAACAGTGCAATGTATTCTTACATCATGTTTTAGTTTGCAAACTCCCTTGAATTTGCTATGTACAAATATGAGGTGTCTAAATAAATTTGATTTAATTTGATTAATAGGAGATTTTTTGTTTAACATGCAATAGGCAATCATATATTGCAGCAAATATTTAAACCACGTATTTTAAGGTACAATACACAGGCACGCGCACACACACATGCACACACGCACATACACGCACATACACGCACAAAAACACAGACAGACACAGACAGCCAGACACACACACACACACACACACACACACACACACACACACACACACACACACACACGCAATTACAATTATAAATGGCTATTGTTCTTTAAAAAAGCGTTATTTTGTTGTACCAACCGACCTGCCTTCGCCACCAAGTGGCGCGAAAGCACTGCAGCAGAAGAAAGGCTATAGAGGCCATGGAGGCTACAACAGATGTCAAAGCTACTCATGGGGTTCTGTCGTCTGCTACTGGAAGTCGTATGGATGCTACTGCTACCGTTACGAAGTAGGAAGTGGAGGCTGCTTTGTTAAGGTCCGGCACGGTTACCATTACCACTGGGCATACGTGTACGGTTACCGAGGCGCCAGATGCTACTGCAACCACGCCAATAATAGCAATTACAACAGATGTCAAAGCTACTCCCAGTAGCTGCTGCATTCGCCAGGTGGCGTTGGCATTCACGCCTTATCCGTCGGGAGCCGCCACAACGAGCGCAGATGACTGCAAGGCGATTATGTCGGTTAATGGTATCACTGGACTGTATTTGACTGTCTCCAATAATTTCGTTTGACCTCAAAAAATAAGACAGACTTTCGCCAAAATAACAACTTTGATGGCGATTACTCTTTGTTCTCATCTAAGCTATTACAGGTAACCAGTCACATAATATGTTTACTTGCAAGGGAGTGTCCCAAATGTTGAACTTGTACGGGTGTATTAATTGTCAATGAGTCAGTGATAATAAAACGTAATTCGTCAAATATGGGTTTGTCTTGAATTACATATGAACTTAGGTTTCCGGTAATCACTAAGGCGGTGGATTCACCTAATCATGACACACCACAACTCTACATAATATAACCCCTTAGTAAGATACTACACAAGACAGATAGTATCAACTTCGCCCGCCTCCTGCAGAAGACGTAAATGTACAGCGTCCTATTTCACACCGACTCTGGTAACGAAGTTCGCCCGCCTCCCGCCTCCCGTCTCCAGCCTCCCGTCTCCCGCCTCCAGCCTCCTGCCTCCCGCCTCCAGCCTCCCGCCTGCTTAATGCTACAGAAGTGTGTGTGTGTGTTTGTGTGTGTGTGTGATAAGTTGTGCTTTTCTACACGGTCTTTCTCCTACCCGATAAGTAATCAACTCTCTAGATGGCGTCACTGTATACGAATTTAAGATCAAAATGATGATAATGTTTTTCATTCAAGGGTTCGTGTTAGCTAATGTTATTAAATATAATGTTTCCTGGTGTATGTACACATTTTGTTTGCATGAATGCACATATGCTTCTACTTCCGAAATATATGTATGTATGTATCGGCCTATATATGTACGCCTCAACTTCGTTTGAGTATTCATGAAAACGGTGAACAACAAATATGGGAGGTTTGGTTGTCTTTGAACAGTCAACAGTCTACTATTTCAAGACACTTACACATATATGCATTTCATTCTTTGCAGATGATGACACTCGCGTCAAAAGAGCTATTTCGTAGGATATTCATTCAAATGTTGAATTTTAAAATTTTGTGTACATTTATTTGTATCCCAAAATATACATTTAACATATCTGCATGATAGTGTCTACGTACAGCATTCATATCGTAAACAGTGCAATGCATTCCTACATCATGTTTTAGTTTGCAAACTCCCTTGAATTTGCTATGTACAAATATGAGGTGTCTAAATAAATTTGATTTAATTTGATTAATAGGAGATTTTTTGTTTAACATGCAATAGGCAATCATATATTGCAGCAAATATTTAAACCACGTATTTTAAGGTACAATACACAGGCACGCGTACACACACATGCACACACGCACATACACGCACATACACGCACAAAAACACAGACAGACACAGACAGCCAGACACACACACACACACACACACACACACACACGCAATTACAATTATAAATGGCTATTGTTCTTTAAAAAAGCGTTATTTTGTTGTACCAACCGACCTGCCTTCGCCACCAAGTGGCGCGAAAGCACTGCAGCAGAAGAAAGGCTATAGAGGCCATGGAGGCTACAACAGATGTCAAAGCTACTCATGGGGTTCTGTCGTCTGCTACTGGAAGTCGTATGGATGCTACTGCTACCGTTACGAAGTAGGAAGTGGAGGCTGCTTTGTTAAGGTCCGGCACGGTTACCATTACCACTGGGCATACGTGTACGGTTACCGAGGCGCCAGATGCTACTGCAACCACGCCAATAATAGCAATTACAACAGATGTCAAAGCTACTCCCAGTAGCTGCTGCATTCGCCAGGTGGCGTTGGCATTCACGCCTTATCCGTCGGGAGCCGCCACAACGAGCGCAGATGACTGCAAGGCGATTATGTCGGTTAATGGTATCACTGGACTGTATTTGACTGTCTCCAATAATTTCGTTTGACCTCAAAAAATAAGACAGACTTTCGCCAAAATAACAACTTTGATGGCGATTACTCTTTGTTCTCATCTAAGCTATTACAGGTAACCAGTCACATAATATGTTTACTTGCAAGGGAGTGTCCCAAATGTTGAACTTGTACGGGTGTATTAATTGTCAATGAGTCAGTGATAATAAAACGTAATTCGTCAAATATGGGTTTGTCTTGAATTACATATGAACTTAGGTTTCCGGTAATCACTAAGGCGGTGGATTCACCTAATCATGACACACCACAACTCTACATAATATAACCCCTTAGTAAGATACTACACAAGACAGATAGTATCAACTTCGCCCGCCTCCTGCAGAAGACGTAAATGTACAGCGTCCTATTTCACACCGACTCTGGTAACGAAGTTCGCCCGCCTCCCGCCTCCCGTCTCCAGCCTCCCGTCTCCCGCCTCCAGCCTCCTGCCTCCCGCCTCCAGCCTCCCGCCTGCTTAATGCTACAGAAGTGTGTGTGTGTGTTTGTGTGTGTGTGTGATAAGTTGTGCTTTTCTACACGGTCTTTCTCCTACCCGATAAGTAATCAACTCTCTAGATGGCGTCACTGTATACGAATTTAAGATCAAAATGATGATAATGTTTTTCATTCAAGGGTTCGTGTTAGCTAATGTTATTAAATATAATGTTTCCTGGTGTATGTACACATTTTGTTTGCATGAATGCACATATGCTTCTACTTCCGAAATATATGTATGTATGTATCGGCCTATATATGTACGCCTCAACTTCGTTTGAGTATTCATGAAAACGGTGAACAACAAATATGGGAGGTTTGGTTGTCTTTGAACAGTCAACAGTCTACTATTTCAAGACACTTACACATATATGCATTTCATTCTTTGCAGATGATGACACTCGCGTCAAAAGAGCTATTTCGTAGGATATTCATTCAAATGTTGAATTTTAAAATTTTGTGTACATTTATTTGTATCCCAAAATATACATTTAACATATCTGCATGATAGTGTCTACGTACAGCATTCATATCGTAAACAGTGCAATGTATTCCTACATCATGTTTTAGTTTGCAAACTCCCTTGAATTTGCTATGTACAAATATGAGGTGTCTAAATAAATTTGATTTAATTTGATTAATAGGAGATTTTTTGTTTAACATGCAATAGGCAATCATATATTGCAGCAAATATTTAAACCACGTATTTTAAGGTACAATACACAGGCACGCGTACACACACATGCACACACGCACATACACGCACATACACGCACAAAAACACAGACAGACACAGACAGCCAGACACACACACACACACACACACACACACACACACACACACACACACGCAATTACAATTATAAATGGCTATTGTTCTTTAAAAAAGCGTTATTTTGTTGTACCAACCGACCTGCCTTCGCCACCAAGTGGCGCGAAAGCACTGCAGCAGAAGAAAGGCTATAGAGGCCATGGAGGCTACAACAGATGTCAAAGCTACTCATGGGGTTCTGTCGTCTGCTACTGGAAGTCGTATGGATGCTACTGCTTCCTAAGTAGGAAGTGGAGGCTGCTTTGTTAAGGTCCGGCACGGTTACAATTACCACTGGGCATACGTGTACGGTTATCGAGGCGCCAGATGCTACTGCAACCACGACAGTAATAGCAAGCCCGTCAGGGGCTACTCCCAGTAGCTGCTGCATTCGCCAGGTGGCGTTGGCATTCACGCCTTATCCGTCGGGAGCCGCCACAACGAGCGCAGATGACTGCAAGGCGATTATGTCGGTTAATGGTATCAATGGACTGTATTTGACTGTCTCCAATAATTTCGTTTGACCTCAAAAAATAATACAGACTTTCGCCAAAATAGCAACTTTGATGGCAATTACTCTTTGTTCTGATCTAAGCTATTACAGGTAACCAGTCACATAATATGTTTACTTGCAAGGGAGTGTCCCAAATGTTGAATTTGTGCGCCTGTATTCATTGTCAATGAGACAGTAATAATAAAACGTAATCCGTCAAATATGGGTTTGTCTTGAATTACATATGAACTTAGGTTTCTGGTAATCGCTAAGGCGGTGTGTTCACCTAATCATGACACACCACAACTCTACATAATATAACCCCTTAGTAAGATACTACACAAGACAGATAGTAACAACTTCGCCCGCCTCCCGCAGAAGACGTAAATGTACAGCGTCCTATTTCACACCGACTCTGGTAACGAAGTTCGCCCGCCTCCCGCCACCCGCCTTCCGCCTCCAGCATCCTGCCTCCCGCCTCCAGCCTCCAGCCTCCTTAATATTTCCGAAGAGGCGAACCAATGGAAACCACTTGTGTGGTTTAGAAATTGGCGTAACTGTACGGATTTCAAGGTCTTTCGCCAACTTCCTCCGAAATTACTGAAGTTCAACAAGACTATAATAATCCGTGGTTGATGCACTAAAACCAATAGAACCCGTTTGTTTTAAATACCAGGAGAATAAAACTGCCACATATCCAACGGACCAGATCAAAATGGATATGTATAGATTTTTTTAATCTACGGCGCTTGTGGGGACCAGCCTCCCGTCTTATACGAGTGGTAAGGCCAACTTCTTACCTTACATACATGACTGACTTTTGGATGGGTTCGTAACCTCCCATATCCCTTGATCACACACGCGCACGCACGCGTACATACACGCACGCACGTACACATACGCACATGCACAGACGCACGCACGTACACTCAAACACACACAACGGTGCACCGACAAAAACAGCAAACGTCAATATGAAAGTACTTGACAGAAGAAGACTATAATATTACTGTATAATTTTAAGATTCTAATCAGAAGAACATAATAATTATATCGTAACTGCATGTATGAATTCCCATCTAACAGCTGCGAGCCAAATATTTACGTAGAATGTCTTACAAGAAGAACTACGGTATTCTACAAACTATTTTACAGGTCCTTGTGCTAGAAGATGAGCTCTAAGACTAAAACTATCATGTAAAGAATAAGCATAACTTTGTTAAAGTAACGTACACTGTATTTATGGTTGTGACGTGATACGTTGTACCTTCTGATAGGTGTCCAAATAGTTTGATGAGTTTCCAAGAATCGAACTAGTCTGACAAAACACCAGTGAGGAAAACAGATAGTAAGATACACGTAGAACGATTATTGGTGGGAAGAAACAATAAATTATGCTGTATATTACTTATTTATGTTCATATGTTATGAACCGACCGTTAAATTCCTAAGTTCCACTGTGTGATCTGGCGACATCGCTAGAGACGTAACCTTTTTTTAATTAAATTGACATTGTTGACTAAGTTGAACAGTCGAACTTCCTAACCCCATCTGTTCTATCCTGCAGAAATGCGCCAAGATCGTTCGTGGAAGCAAAATGTTACAACGGTACCACAAGAACTCACGTAAAACGATTATTGGTGTGAATAAATTATACACTATGTATTACATATCTTCGTATACACTGAGACACATGATAATTATGATACAAATAACCGTATAATCAAGCTACCTCTATTGTGTGGTTTATTCGAGTTAATGAGGGCGACATCGTTGAAAAGTAGAAATCGGTGACAGCGCGCGAACTTATCAACTTTTTAATCACGTCTCTTTTTCACAAACCACTCATATTAGCCCGTATGTTCCGCACAAAACCAGAAAAAAAAAGAAAAAAAAACTGGCTTGTTTACACACCTGTCGGGAACAACGGCTCTGGCACAGTATGATAAGCTACATGTAACAGAAATCATTGAGCGAAGAATGCGTAAAATGACAAGTGAAGACGGACAAAAGATGGCGAAATTGCGTGAAAATATTGGAAACAAGAAAGGCATGAAAAAGATAACGTGTGGGAGCAGACTAAGATCGATCGGCAGATTCTGTACTCGTACGATCAAGCGTGTTTGTGACGACCCACTTAAACATCATAACCAACGACTTTTTTATGTCCAGGATGACCTCAACCACGCCCTTCCTTACCTCGACAAAATACGTACCGTATTGATTTACAACACCCGTCAACTTGTATGAACACAAACACCAGTAGCTATTTTGAAATCTATTCAAAGCGTCACTTTTGTTATTGTGTCATTGTGAAATTTGTTAAATACCTATTTTAAGCAGAGCCATCGTTATAAATTTGTTCTGATGGATTTCTGAACATCTGGAATTTAACAATAAAATAACCAGTGCGCTTCCTGTTTTCAAAATTGTGTTTTCTTACTTACGTTTTGACATATCGTTGATCAACGGGGACAGCTCCGTTTATAGGTGTAATAGGTATATTTAATTAAAAAAAAATATATATATATACATATATTGCGTGCGTGTGCTTTTGTGTGTGTGTGTGTGTGTGTGTGTGTGTGTGTGTGTGTGTGTGTGTGTGTGTGTGTGTGTGTGTGTGTGTGTGTGTGTGTGTGTGTGTGTGTGTGCGTGTGTGCTTCTGTGTGTGTGTGTTTCTGTGTGTGCGTTTGTCTGTATGTGTGTCTTGTGTGTGTGTATTAGTATGTGTGCGCACGCGTACGTGTCTGCGTGTTTTTGCATGTGCTCCGTGTGTATGCGTGTGCGTGCGTGCGCGCGCGCACGTGTATGCGTGTTATATGTGTGTTCGCGCGCCCTTGTTTCGTATATCTGTGCGATATCTCTGTGTGTGTTTGTATGTGTTTGTATGTTTGTGTGTGTATGTGTGTGTTTGTGTGTGTTTTGATGCATGTGTATGTGTGTGCGCGCACGAATATGGGCGTTCGTGCTTTGTGTATATGAGTGCGTGTATATGTGTGCGGGGGATTGGGCACACCCGGCGTGTGCATGTGCGTATACCTGTGTGTGCGAGCGCGGGTACGTGTGTATCAATTCACACAAATATAAACCTTAATGTAGTGATTTTTCCATAGCCATACGTTTGTTGTTATTGTCTCGCTAAATAAAATAATTATAAATGTTAGCAGATTCTTCACTGTAACACAGACAGCAAAGTCTAACGTAACGCAACGCTTAAAGCTGTAACAAAGAGAATAGTCTGGGAGGGGGGGGGCACAAAACCTCCACTGTCGGCCGAACCAAATGGCGTCGAAGTAATTTCACCTTCTCTGTTGTCTCGGCTGGACTGGTGACATCGAACTAGCGGGATGGCAAATTTCGAAGGGTCGAGGGGGCACGGTCCCGTGGGCCCATTCAAAAAGGCCTACTGGCAAGCCAGATTCTAAAGGTTTAGGGGGCACATTCCGCCCAGGCCCCGTGGATCTGCCTATGAATACGTAACAACGGACGTCTGCACACATGGAACTGCATCGCACAACAGAGATAACGTGGAGAACACCGTCTGACTTTCAAGTTGCGCATTTCCAAGTTAATATTTTCAGTCAATCCGTCGTATTGATCAACTTGATTTATACGAACAGTCGCACCTGAAAATGACAAAATGGTAACTCACGTAGACGTAAACGTCGGTAAACCTTTTAATATAGTAATACTCTTACTTGTGTTACCGTGTTACACCGACACTCACACTGACACGCAAGATACATGCACAGAAAAAGGAAAACAAGATAATTTTCCGATCTACTCACATTTGCTAAGTAAATCGGCAAAGAAGGACTGTTTGGTGCACAGAGATGGCATTCGCTCAGAAACACACAAATGAGAACTAAGTTATCGGAAAAATCGTGGAATGTTCGTGTTGAAAATACGTGTTATGTATTTTTGTGTTTTGCGTATATTGTGAAATTAACATATAACTTGGTACGCCACGTGTTGTGTTCGCGAATACACGTTTGTGCGCATGTTTGTTTGCACGAACACAGTGTACGGGTGCAACTTCCCCACATGCAACATTTAGCTGGTATTGTTGTTTTTTATTATAAATGTTTCATCGTGTTTTCGTTCGAATTTTACTTACACTCGTACATGTACACAAATTTATTCAAGTAAGTACACACACACACACACACACACACACACACACACACACACACACACACACACACACACACACACACACACACACACACACACACACACACACGTATATATATATATATATATATATATATATATATATATATATCTGAAAACTTTTGACGTAGATACCGTATGCATAAAGAATATAGGCATATATATATATATATATGCCTACATATGTTCTTTATGCATACGGTATCTACGCCAAAAGTGGCCAGATTACGTGCCAGTTCATTTCTGTTATCATGGTGCCTCAACGAAAATGTAACCAACGCAAACTGAACTGTGGCTCGTACAGACGACACCCATAATTCTAAGAGTTCACTGCATTGTTTGAGCCAAGATACGGACACTTCTGTCGTCGGTCATATACAGACGACCACCTGTAGACGATTTCTTAGCAGGCTCTTCGTTTATGTATACTTTTTGATTCTCCGTCTCCTTGGATAACTCAATTAGGATTATCACAAAACAAGATTCTTCCTACACGTAGTTTATGTAATAAAGTACACCATTATGAACCTGACATAGGCTTCGGAACCGGGGAGCTAAGCCACACAACATTTTGGATGAGAGTCTTTGTACATTTTAGCCCCAGATATTTCGGCAGGAGTGGGTGCAGGTGGAAGATTTTGGTGACGATCAAAGTTGAAGGATTTAGGTGAACCTTATGTGTGTAAAGTTGGGTGGCCTCAGTTCCCCAAATATTCACCACTTTCCTTCGTCTGTGACATAAGTTGGTGAAATCGTCAGCGCTGGTGGATGTTGATCTACGTATCACGTATATATGTTTAAATGCCTTAAAACCAGAAATGTTGTACTAGTATAAACAACATACCTTCTCAACTCTATTCAGCTGCACAAGACCAATTTTGATCATGCCATCATTGAAAGGATTTCGTGTTTTTTGTTAGAATTGGAGGTATCTATTCCAGGTAAATGTCCATATCAGTCACACAGTAAAACTATATATTTCAATAATTTCCTCTATAAATAAAAATTACTAATCGTGCGTTCTTAATTAACATTTACGCTACCTTAGTTTTACATTTGTTTTGCGAAAAAGAAAAAACTACCTAGTATCTGCTACGAAATGCTTAATATGCGGGTTTGGTAAAATCATTAGACACTATACCTGTCCATGATGGAGGTCACTAGACTCTATACCTGTCCAAGATGGAGGTTTCGAGGCTATATTTGGCGGAGATAGAACGTAGAAATTGGTGATGCAAAAAAGTTGATAAAACAAGTGGAATTACTGATTGATAAGTATAATTCTTGCCTTAATATCATTCATAAAGTTGCAGTAAACATATATTGAGCAGCAGTTGTGCTTAAAGTTAGTTAGTTAAAGTATTTTAGAACACCTTAGTATAGCGAGTGATAATATGGTAACTTAGCCTTCGATAAGTTGTAAACAAGATTTAACAAGCCTGATTATGTGTTAGAATATATAGGAGATAAAGTAACAACCATCAAACTACTTACCTAAGATAATATCTGTGTAAGCCAATACTTGCTAGATATTTTGATTAGGTAGCATTGTTGTTAAAATTAAGCAAGGGCGATAGTCGGGCGGAGTAAACTAAATAAATAAAGCAGCCTAACGTAAAGTAATTCATTATATTTAAATTAGGTCACTACCGGTAATGTTAGCGTTCGTGATAGAATAAATAGTCGGCTGTATAATTGATATCTGTAACATAAAGTGTGCTGTAGCACACATGAAACAGTCTTTATAAAGACTAAGTTAGTTAAGTTATTAAATAAATTCTGATAGGGATATGGCGCCTGGCAAGCGGCAAGTCAAGGTAAAGCGACACTTGGTGTGCGATCACTGCCACAGCTAGGTAGATTTTGCATTGTCCGGCTGTGGGAAGTCATGGACAGAAACCATGGAGGAAGGATTCACTTTTCAGTGCATTGGGTGTTGGACGGTGGAGTGTCTGCAGAAGGAGATAGTTAGGTTGACAGATATTGTGAAGGGAATGGAGATGGGAATTAGCAAGGAGACAGGTCGAATGGAGAGAGACGACAGGGAGAGAAGTGAGAATACTGCAAGAATGAAGGAGAATAGCAGTGGCAAGAAAACTGAGGAAAGGAGATTGAGAGGACGGAAGGTGATTGAAGGGGAAGAAATTAGAAAATCGACGACAGAAAACGTGACAAGCGTGAAGGTGACAGGGGAGAAAGTGACCGTAGAGAAGGAGGGAGGGAAGATGGGACGGGAGAGGAGAGCAGAAAATGAGATCGGAGGAAAGATGAAGGGACGAAAGGAAGTGAGAGCAAATGTGATAGAAGAGAAGTCGATAAAAGGGACGCTGACAGGAGGAAAGGTGACAAGAAAAAAAGCGACAGGAAAGAATGGATCGGAGGAGAATGTGACAGGAGAGAAGACGACAGGGAGAAAAGACAACAACCAGACAGATGCGAACCGTAGAAGGAGCTATCTCTCTAAGGCAGTGGTTGAGGGGGCAATGAGGAAAGAGAGGGTGTTTATGGGCGCCTCCATTATGAGAAAGACGGACAAGACTCTGAGCGAGGGGAAGGACGTCGTTGTTTGTCTACCGGGTGCTAGGATTGAACATGTCACTGACAGGGTAGAGAAGGTATTGGGACATAGCAAGGGAGGGTCTATACTGGTACATGTAGGAATACATAATGCTGACAGGGATGGAACAACTGGGATAGTACAGAAGTATAGAGAGTTAGTGACGAAGCTAAAGAAGACAAGAGTCGAACAGATTATACTCTCAGGAATGTTGCCAGTAATGGGAGGAAGGGGGGCAACATATAGAAACTGCAAGAGGATGGCGATCAACGCACTTGTTGAACAGATGTGTGAAGAAGAGGGGGTGAGATTCACAGATTTATGGGGATACTTTGTTGGGAGGGAAGGTATGTACATGAGAGATGGCCTCCATCTTAGTGGAAAGGGGGCAGCAGTTTTCTCAGAGGACCTGCTGCGATCTGTTGACAGTAGGACAGGTTGTATCTATGTAAACTAGATTCGCAGGGGGGACTCACAGAAAAGCCTGAAACTGGAGGCATAGATAAAGACAGCACAACTAAATCAGCAAAGAACAGTCTGGAAAACTCTTCTGGAGCTGGATATAAATGTGTTTGTTTAAACGCGAGGAGCATAGTAAACAAAAGAAATGAACTAAACATTATGGTAGAAGATATTGACCGTCACGTAATAGGTATAAATGAATCCTGGACCACCACCGATATATCAGATGCCGAATTGGGACTGACAGGATATGTAATGTTTAGGAAAGATAGAATAGGAAGAAAGGGAGGTGGAGTTATTTTATATATTAAAGAATCTATCCAGGCTTATGAAATAAAATTAGAAAGAGAAGCAGATTGCGGAGAAGCTGTTTGGTGTAACATAGTTACAGGAATCTCAACGTTAACAGTTGGGTTAGTTTATCGAAGTCCAAGTATAAGCATAGAAGAGAATGAAAAAATACAAAACGCTATAAGAGAAGTAAGCAAACGGGACTATATTATTATGGGGGATTTTAACCACGGGCATATACAATGGAAATCTCTACAGAATATGGGGAGTGAGGACCACAAGTTTTTAGTTTTTAGTTCAAGATACTTTCCTTTCTCAACATGTGCTAGAACCAACAAGGGGTGAGAATGTGTTAGACATAGTTTTGTCCTCACAGAATGAATTAGTTGACAATGTCAAGATATATGAGACACTGGGGAGTAGTGATCACAACCAGATATATTTTACCATCAAAGAAAAATCAGAAAGGAATAGTAAAAAGCAGTATCGGAGAAATTTCCACAAAGGAAGGTATAAGAACATGAGGAAATATTTAGCAACGATAGACTGGAATAACACACTGAAAAATAAGACAGCAACAGTATGCTGGAATATATTAAAGAGTGATAAATTTGTACCCTTCAAAAAACAAGGGAAACGGTCCAAAAAGAAACACTTATCGAAAGAAACCATTAGAAAAATTAAGTATAAACAAATGATGTGGAAGTCATATAGATGTACTGGAAATGATGAAGACTACAACAGTTATAAAGAAGCACTTAACCAAGCTACTACTAAAATTAGAAATTCAAAGAGAAGCTATGAACAACAATTAGCTAGTAACATAAAACATGACAGCAAGAGTTTTTATGCGTATGTTCGAAGAAAACAGAAAGTTCAAGATAAGGTCGTTCCTCTAGAAGATAGTGCTGGAAATATAATATCACAGGGATTCTTAATGGCAGAAGACCTGAATGAGTACTTTAGTTCAGTGTTTACCAGGGAAGATATTAGTTCACTGCCAGTACCGGAGGCTAAGTTTAAGGGGGCAGATTCAGACTATTTAGGATAATTAATCGTAACTCCGGAAATGGTAGCTAAGAAAATAAGGGCTATGAAGGATAATAAATCACCTGGAGTGGATGGTATTCCGCCCAATCTAATATTGGAAATTGTAGAACAAATTAGCGTACCGCTTGCAACAGTTTTCAATTTGTCATTAGAAGAGGGAGTGGTTCCTTTAGAATGGAAAGAGGCAAACATTATACCGTTATTTAAAAAAGGCTCGAGAAACAAGTCAGAGAACTATAGACCAGTGAGTTTAACATAAGTGATTTGCAAATTATTAGAAAGACTAATTAAAGATCACATGGTGGATTTTCTTGTTAAACAAAACTTGATCAACCCATCTCAACATGGGTTTTATAAAGCGAGGTCATGCTTAACAAATATGTTATGTTTTTTGGAAGACATCACTAAGTGGGTAGATCACCAGTAGATATCGTCTACTTAGATTTTTAAAAAGCTTTCGACAAAGTACCATATCAAAGATTACTGCTTAAACTAAAGGCCATGGCATATGAAATGGTATAATAAACTGGAAATATAAATGGCTGATTGACAGAAGACAACGTGTAGTACTTGATGGGGAGGCTTCAAACTGGAAATCGGTATTGAGTGGGTACCTCAGGGATCAGTACTAGGACCTATATTATTCTTAATATATATCAATGATTTGGATGATGAAATAACAAGCAAAGTGTTGAAATTTGCGGATGATACAAAAGTGTTTAGATGGATTAAAACTGATGGAGATAGACAATATTTGCAAATGTGATCTTGACAAGTTGATCAAATGGCCTGAAAAGTGGCAAATGCTGTTCAATTTTGGGAAATGTTAATGCCTCCACGCAGGACATGGGAACGAAGAGGTAGAGTATACAATGGGGGGTACTGTACTAAGTACTACTTTAAAAGAAGAGGACTTAGGGTTATCCATTAGTGCTCATATGAAGGTTTCAGAGCAGTGCGGAATTGCAGCTTCAAAGGGCAATCAAATCCTTGGATTAATTAGGCGAAACATAACGTATAAGGAAAAAGAGCTAATAATACCGCTGTACAAAACAACAGTTAGGCCTAATTTAGAATATTGTATTCAAGCGTGGAGGCCTTATTGCAGGAAGGACATATATATGCTACGAAATACGCATAAAAAATGCGGCTTAGCAACACTAGAGACCAGGAGATTGAGAGGAGATCAGATAGATGTGTTTAAAATAAGGAATGGTTATGAAAATATTTATAGACATATTTTTATCTCAGTTAAGAAAGATAGAAGGACTAGAGGACATGAAGTTACATCAGCAAAGGAGCAGTGTAGATTAGATATAAGAAAGTTCTCATTTTCACAAAGGGCTTTAAATGAATGGAACAAATTATCTGCTGATTGTGTGGGTGCTAGTAGCGTGAATATGTTTAAAAATAAAATCGACATATACCTCAGAAGGGTGGGATACACATAGATAAAAGGGTCGGACTCTCGATAAGCCAAAGGGCTTCCTTGTCCACCTGCCACCTAGAGTTAATTCTCTGGGTGGCAACCTTGTTAAATCTTATTAAATGAATTAATTCATGTGATTATCAAAATTGTGATCTTCGTGTGAATTTGTAAAAAACATTTTGCATGTTCTTCTGTATTGATGTTGTCAACTTTCCTTGTTATATCTAAGCCGTGTGACCGACAGACTTAGTAGGTTTAGGGCCACATGTTTGTCCTCTGTTTGGCTTTGGGCAGTTACAAGTTGTAGCGCCAAAATTAATTATTTCAAGAATGTAAAAACGTATTTGTACTTTCTTAGTAACTGCGACTGCGGATTTTATTTAAAATATAAACATATTACAATTGGACATAAAAAACCGTCTTCCCGATGGGCTACGCCATTGGAGGAAGCAGCGGTAAACACAATCAGACAAATGTATAATTTCGTAATAATATATTATACATTATAGGGTCGTAAAATCACTGGTCGGCACTCCGGAACACCCGGTATCACATCTCTGTCAGTCCGCTGATATTGTCCAGCCCGCTGTTTTGGCGGGGATCTTGTTTAGCAGTGGCGGTTACCAGTGGCGACACACGGCAGGGCGTTTAGAATAACGCCGGAAGTGACGTAACTGTTGCCAGGCGCTATTTCTGCTACCTTATACCAAGGCAAGTGGTACTGCAAGGTGATAATATTTATGGATTAACCAGACATACGACTGAGCGGTGTAGCGCTCAGCATAAATAAAAAAATATAATAAAATCTTTATTGTCGCACATTAAAATGGCAATTGTACAGTTTTTTTAAATACAGAGATTTCCGTAATGATACGGTACATCATCGTCGTCTAAAATACTGCATGTATTCCTGATGTCTAACATTTCCGATAATACGTTCACGTTCGATATTGTTACGTTGGACAAACCAGCCCGCCACACACGGGAAATATCATACTTCGTACATTGCATCACATTCACTTAAGATATAACGGCAGTTTGAGCTACAATTTGACCATAGATTTGCAATGGAGAACTTAGCAACATTGCTTATAATCGGTGAATTGTGGTTCATAGGTTTATGAATGAATTTGGAGAACCTTTACTTTAAGATTACCAATAATGGCAAACTATCCGATAACAATGCTATAACATCACCGTGTGTAAATGGTGCTAGCCCCCACAATTTTGTAAGCGATGTTCGCCATGCAGTGCAAATAGTGCCAACACTCTTACTCTGAAGATCCCACAGTGAGGCTCCACAATAAGAGCAACAATATTGTTTAAATAAATTGCACTTTACATTCGTTTTAATATGACCGAAATCGGCCATGAACATATTATACCCTCTCCAGAATTTGACAGTGGCATCGACGACTAGACTATCTTTATTAACAACGGATATATGGTGGCCCAAATGTACAGCATCTTGGGCATTGTCCAATTCGGTATCAATAAAAAACACAGTTCTGTTGTCGGGTTTACAGCTACGACCTCTAAAAATCAAACATCTACTCTTACTACCGAAAAAATTTACACAGTATTCGTCTGCATTGTTTTCGCATACATCGATTAAAATCTTGAGACCAGATCTTATGGGTGTTAGCAAAGTGAGATCATCTGCGTATCCGATGCAACCCGTATAGTGGTTGCCCATGTGGCGTCCCACTCCAATCTTTTCTAACTGTTCGAACAATCCATCCATGTATATGGAGAAAAGAATAGGAGAAAGGATTGCTCCCTGTTTTAATCCGTTACTTGCGGTAAACTGGGATGACATAATAAAGCCCTATCTTACTTGAAGTTTTTGTTTAGTATACATACACAACAGCAGTCTTAATACCAGAGGTGATACCTTATGTTTTAGAGGTTCTCTAAAAAGCTTACTGTTAATCGATGGCTCATGGTGACGATGGAAAACAGTAGATTGATAACAATATAAATTGATATCATCTTTATTCAAACATGGTTGATCGGGAAGTGACGGAAGAATTATGGCAGTACCTGGTGGAATCATGTGCTTAAGTTCTTCAAATTAGCATCCCCACTTAAACTTAAGTTACATATATCTGAACAACCTCTAAGGTTAACAAACTTATCTAGTCTAACTTTACTCACAGGCTTCGTAAACACATCTGCCACATTGCACTCTGATGGTACATGTTGTAACTCTACAAATCCTCTTTAGCCTCACAAAATGATATCTGATATCGATATGTTTCGATATTTGATGTTGTATAGGATTATTTGCCAAAGCTATGGCTTCTTGATTGTCTACGTACAAACATACACTTTTCACACTACAACCTTGCATATCTGTGAATAACTGCCTGAGGAACTTCGCCTCTTGTGTGGCGGCTGCTAGTGCCGTGTATTCTGCTTCACAAGTAGATAATGCAACAGTTTGTTGTTTTCGTTTTTTCCAAGATATCAATGGCCCATTGTCACACAACTTAAAACCGTATCCTGTAATACTGCGTCTATCCTCTGATGCACCCCAGTCTGAATTACAAAATCCACATAACTCTAAAGGAACATCTGATTCTGGAACTTTAAACCGTAAACCATCGTACTCTCAAGGGATCTCAATATATGTTTAGCATTGAGGTGACCTTTGGTTGGTTTTGCCAAATGTTGTGACAACTTTGTTACAATATAGAACAGATCAGGTCTAGTACCTGTCATGGCATAGATCAGGCTGTACAATTTGGAATCCGCTAACTCTGTAGAATCATAATCTCTGATTTTGTTTACATTCATCTCACATGGAGTTGCTTTGGGTTTGCAATCTACCATCCCAAATTTACTCAGTACCCTTTCCAGATACTTTGTTTGGTTCATTTCTACACATCCATCTGTACATTTGAATTTCATTCTAAATTGTCTACATAGAGAACTCTTTGCACCGTTTAGTAAATGTGTTTTTCACCATTTTTACCATCTTTTTCAAAACCTTCTGGCTGTTCCACATAGATTTCGCAATATATCGGTGCATTCAAATAAGCTGTTTTTACATCCATCTCCCAAACTATCAGGTTTTTATGTACAGCTAACTGCATCATCAAATGAATTGAAGTAATTTGTGCTGTTGGCGAAAATGTCTCTTCATAATCTACATTTGGGACCTGTGAATACCCTTTAGCAACAAATCGCGCTTTGTGTTTTTCATCACTGTTTGGACCGAGTTTAATTGCATACACCCATCTTCCCCCCACTAGTGTTCTACCTTCTGGTAATGTGGTGAACTCAAATGTTTCATTATCACAAAGAGCATTCATCTCCTCATTCAGTGTTTTATGCCATTTGTCTGCTTCGCGAGAGGAAATAGCCTCTTCGTATGATCTTGGTATATCGGCTACTCTGTAACAATAATCAATATTAGATTTTGCACTACTTTCATAATCTGTGTCCGACTCTGTTACATAATCATCAATATATTTTGGCCTGTTACGCTGCCACCGAGGATACCTGCTATCAACATTCTCTTGATTTTCTTGTGTTTCATTTCCCTCTACAATTTCGTTGTTAACGACTTGATCTGGTAGCCCTACAATAGGCTTCACATCCTCTGATATTGGATCTGGGATATCTTTCACATCCTCATCAAACTTATCTGTAAACTTGGCACAACGTACTCGCTTAAGCACTTTGCTCTCTGCAAAATACAATAGTTACGCTGGACTGCCTTTGTCAAAGCCCACAAACACACCCTTTTCACTGCATGCATCTAGCTTCTTTTTGTTCTGTACATAAGCATATGCTACTCAAATCTGGTTTCAGTCCTGTCAACACTTCAAACGAAATGTTGCCTGTCCTCGGGTTATAGCATCTATTTCGAATATAGGCTGAAGCCATCACCGCATATGCCCATAACTCTTTTGGCAACTCTGCCTCCAACAACAGACATCTAGTCATATCGAAAAGAGACCTCCAACCCCTTTCTACTGTGCCATTTTGATGCGATTTTTCACAAGTACAGATCTGAAGCTTATACATGTAAACGCTGATCTAATACGCGTGACATTGCCATACGGAGCAGTGTCTGCTAGGAATCTCTCTGCAGCTTCCGTAGTGTCACTCATCTGTTTGAGAAAATACACCATATGCAAACCAGAATAATCATCCACAAATGACAGTGCATATATAAAACCATCTTTAGCCGTAGGATCAATAGGACCTGCTAAATCACAATGTACCAACTCTAGTGGACATGTTGCGCGCTTATCAGGCTCTCTATTTCTGTACTGGGACATTTTTCCAATGACACATATGTCACACTTGAAGTCATTTTTACCAGTGTTTTTAAGACAGGTGGTAGGTATACATTCCGATGATTCTATGCACATATTTAATATATCATTGTATACTCTAGATAATTCATGCTCATGTATTTTACACATTACATTATTACATAGTAAAGTATCTTTGTCGTATTGTAACATGGAGAGTTTATACTCAAGATCACTACTGTATTAGTTAATGAGTTTCGTACTGGCTTGATGCCATGCTAGTTTATGACTATATTTCCTTTCGAACATGTGGTCTTCATTTATATCTAACCTGACTTTAAGCAGTACATGGTCGGAAAACAACAAGTTGTCTGTAATAGAACATTCGAGCACCTTCTGTCCTAAATTGGTCGTGGTTAAAAAATGATCCATTCTGGAGGTAAAACCGTTTGCACTTACATACATATATCAGGGGCATCTATACGTACCGTAATATTAAAATCCAATATAAAATTCCTTAATGCATGTGCATGAGGCGTATTCCTAGTCAAATCTGTATTCATGTCACCCCCGTATATAACGTGAGCGGGGTTGTATGTGTGTATTAACTGCTGTATTTCACCTAGCACATCCATATATTCAGCACATTTATCGTCTTCCGACCAGCCATCGCACGGCATGTATACATTGAAGCACATGATTTCACAGTTGTTAATTTGTATCATAATCCAACACAACCTCACGTGATTGCATTTGAGCTCTTTCACTGCATATTTAAGTGATAATTTCCACAGAATTGCACATCCGCCGTATGGGCGTCCTTCCCTGGCAATACATTCATCCATGGAACTCTTACCAGTTATTGCCATACCTACACCTACTTTGCACATCTTCTTTAATTCACTTTTATATAGACAATGTTCTTGCATAAATAACATATCACATTCTTTATTAATATTGTATTTAAATTCAAATTTCGGACCTCCGTCTCTAAAATGCTTACAGTTATAACTAATAATAGCCAGTGGCTGTATACGATTAGTCGGTGAAGCATTGAATGTTATTGCAAAGATTCACACAGTGACACAATATCCTTATTTCTGATGGATTCACTCTTTCTTTTAGTATACCATCTCCTCACATTCCAGCCCTTGGGCCAGAATAGATGGTCCTTTCCTTTGTTGATGTCGTCCACAGAGATTGTTAATTTGGAGGAGTTCAGTTTTGCATTGTCAATGCTAGCTTTTGTTAGCTTACGGTATTTCATTCCTTTTTGTGTGATGTATTCACCGACCTCACTGACCCCGTCCGATTTATGAACTCGGCATACAAAGAAGTCTCTATCGGGCGGGGGGCACAATGGTAACTCCTGCAGCGTCGATCCCCTGCCCAACGATGGTTCCTCGCTTCTGTGTGTTCTGCATTTGCTTACTACGGTTTTCTCTCTGCAGCTGTTTTTCTGCTTTCGTCTCTGGTCTGTTGGTATCACAAAAGTATCATATAAATGCTGCGTCGTGCTGTCGATCGTTGTGACGTCGATACCCGGCGGTACAGTGGTTTGCAGCGACTTAAGGTCCGCTTCCTGCTGTTGTTTACCCTAGTCACTGTCGTTGCCATCTTGCGCCTCGTCATGGTTGGAGCCACCTGTCTTCTGTTGTAGTTGAGTACTGAAGCCAGCGGCAACAACCTCTGCCAGTGATGGGTACTTCGCATTATGATCATTGGTTTTAACCATCACCTGCTAGATCAGTTGCCCGTGTAATTTTGAGTCAGATTCTGGCTATTATTTGGGGCATCAGATTTAATGCCATCAAGAGTGTCCACGAACACTTTAAGTTTACCCTCAAGGACTGCCAGTTTCTCGGCGAGACTTAACTCATTTACTCCCTCCGGGTAACTTTTTGGAACTAGCTTCCAGTCCCGTGCGACACACTGCACTTTGATACCATTCTCGATTAGGCTTCCAAGACCTCTCAGAATGTCATCACTCATAGCCTCTCTGTCGGTTCTATTACACGATGTTTGTCTCGCTTGCATAGGTTCTAAAATGTAAAAATCTTCAAATTGTTACCACAAAATACACTTCGCGTCACCCGGTGTATCACTGGTATAAAATGCCGCGATCACTTTTACGATGCTGTCTCTGCTGGCACAGTCTCTATGATAGTGGCTCATTCACCAGAATAACAACGTCATTGTAATTATATATTTGCACTTTTGTGAGGCCGTTCTTCAGTGTACATGCTGTACAAAGAGTACTACCAGTTTTTACCCTTCCTCTGTTGCATTTCACACACGTGCCATTGGCACTGTTACTCGCCATAACAACGTGTCTCTATTAGGAGGTGTACGGTAGTGTTTACATGTCCGTGCCAGTGGCAATGGAGGGAGCTCGAAAAAAAGTTTCACAAAATGTTTTTCCAACTTATCGTATCTGATGTGAATAAGTGACAAAACGTGCCGTCGATGGTATCGTGGGACCACCGTCCACAGGGTGGTATACTTGAGACGTCGTAAAAAGTATTAAACGTATAAAAAAATCAATATTTGCAGCGCACCTCGTGTAAATTCAAACTGTCTGTTAGTGTCGCCACCTGCATACAAAACCAATCAAGGTATGTTTAGTTACTATCAATGTTGCAAATTCTCTGTTTGTAATGGCACGATTTGGCCTGTATGTGACGAATACTGTTATAGTGTAGAACTAAAGTTTATACGTTTTCACCGTTAGCCTGTCATAGCACTGGCAAACCAACATGTATCTCAGGCTCAAAATGTGGCTATGAATAAATCAGTACATTGATGTTGATATACATGTGAATTGATACACTCGTACCCGCGCTCGCACACACATGTATAAGCACATGCACACGCTGCGTGCGCCCCATCTCCCGCACACAAATACAAAACACAAACACATATATTCGTGCGTAGACACATATACACACGCTTCAACACATATACAAACACAAACACACACACACACAAACACGAACACACACAAACACTCACAGAGATAGTGCACAGATATACGAAACACGGGCGCGCGCAAACACATACAACACACACACGTGCGCGCCCGTGCACGCACGCACGCACACACACACACACACACACAAACACACGCATGCACACGGCGCAAAAAACAAGAGAGGGAATAACAGACGACTTAAATTCACAGCGTCCCATTTCACACCTATTCAGGGAACGAACTTCGCCAGCCACACGCCTCCCGCCTCCCGCCTCCCGCCTCCCGCCTCCCGCCTCCCGCCTCCCGCCTCCCGCCTCCCGCCTCCCGCCTCCCGCCTCCCGCCTCCCGCCTCCCGCCTCCCGCCTCCCGCCTCCCGCCTCCCGCCTCCCGCCTCCCGCCTCCCGCCTCCCGTCTCCCGTCTCCCGCCTCCCGTTCCCTGAATAGGTGTGAGATGAGACGCTGTGAATTTAAGTCGTCTGTTACTCCCTCTCTTGTGTAGTATCTTCCGTAGGCTCATATTTGACGGATTACGTTTTATTATCACTGACTCATCGACCATGAGTACACGCGCCCACGTTCAATCTTTGGGACACTCCCTTGCAAGTAAACTTATTGCGTGACTGGTTACCATTAATATCTTAGATCATAACAAATAATATTCGCCATCAAATTTATTATTTCGGCGAAAGTGTGTCTTATTATTGTTTCTGATGTCAAACGAAATTATTGGAGGCAGTCAAATAAAGTCCATTGATAACATTAACCGACAAGTATCGCCTTGCAGTCATCTGCGCTCGTTGTGGCGGCTCCCGATGGATAAGGCGTGAATGCCAACGCCACCTGGCGAATGCAGCAGCTACTGGGAGTAGCCCTTGACGGGCTTGTTGCTACTGACTTGGTTGCAGTAGCACCTAGCACCTCGGTATCTGTTCACGTATGCCCAGTGGTAATGGAACCTGTGTCGGACCTTAACAAAGCAGCCTCCATATGCTACACTGCGACTCTTCCAGTAGCATCCAAACGACCTCCGGTAGCAGACGACAGAACCCCAAGAGTAGCATTGACATCCGTAGTTGTGTCTATTTCCCTTCTGCTGCACTGCTTTCGCGCCACTGGGTGGCGAAGGCAGGCCGGTTGCTGTGACAAAATTAACCTTTTTAAAGAACAATAGCGATTCATCATTTTATTTGCGTGTGAGTGTGTGTGTCTGTGTCTGTGTCTGTGTCTGTGTGTTTGTCCGTGCGTGTGCGTGTGCGTGTGCGTGTGCGTGTGCGTGTGCGTGTGCGTGTGCGTGTGCGTGTGCGTGTGCGTGTGCGTGTGCGTGTGCGCGTGTATGTCCGTGTGCGCGCGCGCGCGCGCGCGCGTGTGTGTGTGTGTGGTGTGTGTGTGTGTGTGTGTGTGTGTGTGTGTGTGTGTGTGTGTGTGTGTGTGTGTGTGTGTGTGTGTGTGTGTGTGTGTGTGTGTGTGTGTGTGAGAGAGCGTGTGTGCGTGTGTGCATGTGTACACTTAACAATGAAATATGCATTCGTTCGAATTTACAACATACACACTTTTATGGCTCATTATTATTTGCATTATTACTTACATTTTACTGCGGACACAGGGATTCCCCATCGCGTCTTTGCGATTCACTTATGAAAAACTAACAGGAGCTTTTAAGCCTCGGCCAGCGCGCTCATGATTGATCGCTAGGGCAAGGAGCATTTGGCATATGTAATTTTACGAACAGGTAGGTAGGGCAATACGTACACAAACTAATTTTACAAACAGGTAGGCAGGGCCCTACGTATACGTACGTTCATCGAGATTATAGTTATTTAGCGTTCGATTTAGACTGATACTGATTAGGACAGTCGCGAAATCCATTAAATTCTAAATGTATAGCCCCTTGCTAACATATAACAAGCCCTGACGACTCCCCGCGAAAAACAAAATGAAACGCGCGTGACACATGTGTCAAACGCTACTTGGCCTAACGACCAATCGCGAGCGCGCTGGGCGTGGCATAAAAGCGCCTGTTAGATTTTCATCAGTGAGTGAATCGCAAAGACGCTTACCCATGGCAACGTAACTAGGTCAATTTTACGTCGACGTAGTTACGCGAAAGTTAAATTGTTCTCATGAAACCGGTCGTAAGTTACACCAGCTAGTTGCCCTTAACTACTACCAGTGTAACGTCTAGTTGTGCGTAAAGTTACAACGCTTCATGAAACCTGTTTACCGCTATTTGTTCTTCTTTTGTTGAACAACTGAGAAGTCTTCGAGTTGTCTTTGTACCCCTTCTAGTGCAACATATGTGTGTGAATGAGTGAGTGCGTGCGTGTGAGTATGTGTGTGTATGTGTGTGTGTGGATGTGTGATTGCGGGTGGATACATACACAAAAAGGAAAACAAGATCATTTTACTTCCGATCTACTCGCATTTGCTAAGTAAATCGGCAAACAAAGACAGTTTGGTGCCTACAGGTACTATCGCATTTGCTCAGAATTACACACATGAGAACTACGTCATCGGAGAAATCGTGGAATGTTCGTCTTGAAAATGCGTGTTATGTATTTTTCGTTTGCTGCGAATATTATAAAATTAGATATAACATGGTACGCCACGTGTTGTGTTCGCGAATACACGTTTGAGCGCGTGTTTGTAAATGGCACGAGCACAGTGTGTGGGCTCAACTTCCCCACATGCAACATTTAGGCGGTATTGTTGTTTTGTATTATAAATGTTTTATAGTGTTTTCGTTCAAAATTTTCTTACACTCGAACATGTACACAATTGTTTTCCAGTAAGTACATACACATGTATATATATATGAGTGTGTGTGTGTTCGTGTGTGTATGTGTGTGTGCGTGCGTGCGTGCGTGCGTGCGTGCGTGCGTGCGTGCGTGCGTGCGTGCGTGCGTGCGTGCGTGCGTGCGTGTGTTCCTGTATATGTTCTTTACACATACGGTATCTACGTCAAAATTGGCAAGATTACGTGCCAGTTCACTTCTGTCATTATAGTGTCTCAACGAAAATATATCCAGCCCAAACTGAACTGTGGCTCGTACAAACTACCCCCATAGAAAAGTTCACAGCATTGTTTTAGCTAAGACACGGACAGTTCTGTCGTCGCTCGTATACAGACGACCAACTATATTCTTACCAGGCTCTCCGTTTATGTATACTTGTTGATTCTTCGTCTCCTTGGAAAACTCAATTAGGGTTCTCTCATACCAAGATTCGTCCTACATGTAGTTTATGTAATAAAGTACATCATTATGAACCTGACGTAAGCTTCGGAACCGGGGAGCTAAGCCACACAACATTTTGGATGAAAGTCTTGGTACATCTTAGCCCTAGATATTTCGGCAGGAGGGTGTGCAGGTGGAAGATTTTTGTGACCCTCAAAGTTGGAGGTTTTAGGTTAGCCTCATGTGGGTGCAGTTGGATGGCTTTCGTAAGCCTCAGTTCCCCAAATATTCACCACATTCCGACGTCTGTGACCTAATTTGGTGAAATCGTCAGCTCTGTTGATCCACGTATCACGTGTATAATGTTTAAATGCCTTAAAACCAGAAATGTTGTTGTACTAGTACACATAACATATCTTCTCAACTTTACTCAAAGTCAGCTGCACAAGTCCAATTGTAATCAGGATTTCGTGTTGTACAATGGCGTTGACCAGTGGCGACACGCGGCGGGTTGTGGAAAGTAACGCCGGAAATGACTTAACTGTTGTCAGGCGCAATTTCTGCTATCTTATATCAAGGCAAGTGATACTCCAAGGTTATATTTTGATGGATTAACCTGACATACGGCTGCACGATGTAGCGCTCAGTATAGGAAACCATTCAAGGCTTGATTATTTATTATCAATGTTGTAAATCATATGTTTGTAATGGCACGATTTGGGGTCTATGTGAAGTATACTGTTATTGTGTAGACCTAAAATGTATACGTTTTCACCATTAGCCTGCAAAGCACTGGCAAACCATCTCTAGAACTGACTCTGCGGCCGTGTACATGCGTGACTGTACGTGTGCGTGCGTGCATGCATGCGTGTGTGCGAGTGTATGCGTGCGAGTGCATGCGTGCGTGTGTGATGTGCGTGCGTGCGTTAAGGTTAATCAGCTGATATACGCTGATGATCTACTTTTGTACCTCCTTCCGCCAAGGGACTGCACACTTTAATTAACATAATGTTACTGTTACCATATGACATTCCATATAACGCCGGTAAATCCCTGGTCATGTCATGTCTAGAAACTTAAATTCGTGCCTTTTACTAGAGATGCTCAAACATGGTGACGAAGGAATGGTCATTGTAATGACAGCCATTTGCCAGAAGATCTGGGACTTCAAACAGTGGCCAAAAGAATGGACAAAATCACTCATCATCCCATTACCTAAGAAAGGAAATTTCCGGAAGTGCCAAAACTACCGAACCATTAGCCTCATTAGAAATTCAAAGAGAAGCTATGAAAAAAAATTAGCTAGTAATATAAAACATGACAGTAAGAGTTTTTATGCGTATATTCGAAGCAAACAGAAAGTTCAGGATAAGGTCGGTCCTCTAGAAGATAGTGCTGGAAATACAATATCAGAGGGATTCTTAATGGCAGAAGACCTGAATGAGTATTTTAGTTCAGTGTTTACCAGGGAAGATATTAGTTCACTGCCAGTACCAGAGGCTAAGTTCAAGGGGGCAGATTCAGACTATTTAGGACAGTTAGTTGTAACCTCGGAAATGGTAGCTAAGAAAATAAGGGCTCTGAAGGATAATAAATCACCTGGAGTGGACGGGATTCCGCCCAAACTACTATTGGAAATTGTAGAACAAATTAGCGTACCGCTTGCAACAGTTTTCAAATTGTCATTAGAAGAGGGAGTGGTTCCTTTAGAATGGAAAGAGGCAAACATTATACCGTTATTTAAAAAAGGTTCGAGAAACAAGTCAGAGAACTATAGACCAGTGAGTTTAACATCAGTGATTTGCAAAATTATTAGAAAGACTAATTAAAGATCACATGGTGGATTTTCTTGTTAAACATAACTTGATAAACCCATCTCAACATGGGTTTTTAAAAGCGAGGTCATGCTTAACAAATATGTTATGTTTTTTGGAAGACATCACTAGGTGGGTAGATGAGGGATCACCAGTAGATATCATCTATTTAGATTTTCAAAAAGCTTTCGACAAAGTACCACATCAAAGATTACTCCTTAAGCTAAAGGCCCATGGCATAGGAAATGGTATAATAAACTGGATAGAAAAATGGCTGAATGACAGAAGACAACGCGTAGTAGTTGATGGGGAGGCTTCAAACTGGAAATCGGTATTGAGTGGGGTACCACAGGGATCAGTACTAGGACCTATATTATTCTTAATATATATCAACGATTTGGACGATGATATAACAAGCAAGGTGTTAAAATTTGCGAAAAAGTGTTTAGAAGGATTAAAAGTGATGGAGACAGACAGCATTTACAAGATGATCTTGATAGGTTGATCAAATGGTCTGAAAAGTGGCAAATGCTGTTCAATTTTGGGGAAATGTAAATGCCTCCACACAGGTCATGGGAATGAAGAGGTAAAATATAAAATGGGGGGTACTGTTCTAAGTACTACTGTAAAAGAAAAGGACTTGGGGTTAACCATTAGTGCTGATATGAAGGTTTCAGAGCAGTGCGGAATTGCAGCGTCAAAGGGAAATCAAATCCTTGGATTAATTAGGCGAAATATAGCGTATAAGAAAAAAGAATTAATAGTACCGCTGTACAAAACAATAGTGAGGCCTCATTTAGAATATTGTATACAAGCATGGAGGCCATATCGCAAGAAGGACATAGATATGCTAGAAAGAGTACAGAGGAGAGCGACTAAAATGATACCAAATCTGAGGGATCTTAGTTACGAAATACGCCTAAAAGAATGTGGTTTAACAACACTAGAGACCAGGAGATTGAGAGGAGATCACATAGAAGTGTTTAAAATATTGAATGGTTATGAAAATATTGATAGAAACATTTTTTTCTCAGTTAAGAAAAATAGAAGGACCAGAGGACATGAAGCTACATTAGTAAAGGAGCAGTGTAGATTAGATATAAGAAAGTTCTCATTCTCACAAAGGACTGTAAATGAATGGAACAGATTATCTCCTGATTGTGTTGGTGCTAGTAGCGTGAATATGTTTAAAAATAAAATCGACACACACCTTAAAAAGGCGGGATACATGTAGATAAAAAGTATTGGACTCTCGATAAGCCAAAAGGCTTCCTTGTCCACCTGCCATCCAGAGTAATTTTCTGGATGGCAATCTTGTTAATTAGCCACCCAAGCAAGATCCTGCTACGCATAATTTTGAACCGGTTGAAAAGCAATTGGAAGAACTACTAGCAGAAGAGCAAGCCGAATTCAGACCCGGAAGAAGTACCAAAGAACAAATCTGCAACTGCACAATCCTGATCAAAAAGCACCTGCAACACCAGAAGAGCCTGCTCCACAACTTTAAAGACTTCAAGAAGGCTTTTGACAGGGCGTGGCTCGAAGGTCTGTGGCAAGTGCCAAGGCGGTTCAACGTTGAAGAAGGCATCACTCTAGTCATCAGCGCACTGTATAGCAACGCCAGCAGTGCTGTCCTTCTCAACAGTCTAATAGGGGAGTACTTCAGGTTGCTTGCTGTTGCCAGTTCTTTTCAAAATCTTCCTCAAGAACATCATGAGAGAAGCTCTCCACAACTTCAACACCACCATCTCTGTGGGAGGAAGATCTGTCAGCAACATGCGATTTGCAGACGATATAGATCTTCTTGGAAGAAGCAACAACGACCTCCAAGATCTCACAAATAGACTAGTCGATAGAACAGGCGCTTACGGCATGGAAGTAAGCAACGAAAAGAGGTGATGGCCAGCAGCACTGAAAATATCACTGTTTACATCACAGTGAACGGCCAGAAGCTGGGGGAAGTGGATGCATTCAAATATATCGGCTCCACACTATCCAAAGATGGACGGTCGGACAAAGAGATCCAGATCCGAATAGCCCTTGCGACAGCAGTAATGACCAAATTCAGTAAGATATGGAGAAGCGTTAACATCAGTCTCGCAACTAAGATCAGACTGTACAGAGCCTTTGATGTCTCTATCCTGCCCTGTGTCTGTGAAAGTTGGACACTGACGGCTGCAATGACGAAGAAGATTCAGGCGTTTGACACCAAGTGCTTCAGACGCCTGCTGCACATATCTTGGGCCGAGCACAAAAACCAATGGTTTTGTCCGAAACCGGATCACTGCCCTGGCAGGCCCACAGGAGCCACTCCATGCAACAGTGAAAAGGAGAAAGTTGGCATGGTACGGCCATGTCATACGCCACGACGCCCTTACCAAATAAATCATGCAGGGCACTCTGGAGGGCAGCAGGCGAAGAGGCAGGTACAGGAAGACCTGGATGGACACCATACGGGAATGGACGTCCAAACACTACTGAGACTTGCGCTAGAATGCCCCGGCTGGAGAGCATTCGCTGCGACTGCGTCCCACACGTCTCCCCTACGACCTGACAAGTCTCGGGACGAACTGAACTGAACTGAACATGCACAGAAATAAGCCTGAAATAAAATATTTTAAGTACTTGTTAAAATAAACAAAAAGACGATACTTACCATATAAAACTTGTGTCATGTATAAATGAACATTAAATTACGACGTAAACACTGCGCAAAAAATATGGTTACACTTTTGAATAACGGTCTTAGGCTTGGTTGTTGCGCGTATTGCAAGTGAGCAATATAACGGAAACAAGTTTCAACGTAACAAACAAAGCCCAGAAATAAACGTTTGTATATTTATCTGAATAATGAGTGGAATAATAGATACCGCTGTATAATCAAGGTACTGTTAAATTAAATCTTTTAAATAGTAAGACACCACAGCCGACTAAATGCATGCACGCCACAGTTCTTTCTCAACGAATAATTAAGCACACACTAGCAAGCGATTGAGTCGATCCACTACAACAGCACAAAACTTCAACACTAAATATAAAAACTATTTTACTAACCAGTAGGCTCACTTCCCCAAACCAATTGAGATTCAGAATGAAGTAAACGTTTCTGGCTAAAATAGATAATACCTTCTGTAGATGATAGCAGTTATGGAGAAAACGCCGATCTCGATGGCCGTGACGTTGCATTGATGTTTCAAGCTGGCCATCGCTTGTGCTGTGGTCAGTGTATGTGTCCACATGTCAGTGACAACTACTACGGAGACCAACACGTGGACCATGTCCGAATTCCCGAACCAACAACGCGATGTCGATGACTGCGGTAACAACGGCAGCAAGTCGTGGGTTTGTGAGCCAGCAAGACTGCTCACCAGTTAGGAAGGTTCGTTGGTCACTGTTTGCAAACTCAACACAACCTGTCGTCTAGGGCCTACTATGTAAGCTATCATGACCTCGTGAATAGGGTATTCTGAATCCAGTCCAAATGCCAAATGCCGTGTTGCTAGCTATTCCAGCAACTTGTGAGCAATAATAATCAAGTGGAATACCGCATTTTATGACACTAATTGTTGTAATCGTCAACAAGTCAAGTCATTGTTCATATTGAACCAATTATTATTATTATTCCTATTCAAGGTATTGTCTCTCGCCAGTGTATTTAGCCACAGTCTGCACATACACCAGTATTGTGGTGCACCAGTTATGTTAAATCATGTTAAAATCTTGGTAGATTAAACAGTTTCAACCCTATGTACAGTGTGCTGCTTTGCCGAGGTTATCGCTTTTAATGAGTCCATCTTGGCTCATTAAAGGAGAAACTCATGATCCCTGCCCTTAACGAATGACCAGACTTTCTTTGATTTGGATTTGAAGTCTTGTCTGATTATATATTTTGTTTTGGCTTGGAGTGTGCTTGTTTTGTTCAGTATGGTTGTGCTAGTATAACGTTAAGAAACACTTTTTCAGATACTATATGTAGCGGGTGATTTACCATAAAGACAGGCAACACGGTTAAATGATGACTATCATTTATTGTATTATAAATCTAAAATACAAAATAAAACCTGCAACATAATAACATATGATTACTAGAAGTGCAACAATGGATACAAATGATAATTCAACAACAGCGTTAAACATAATATTCCTTGCATAACATTGATACAGTTAAATGTCATATAGATCATCTCATATACCAAGTAGCATGCTAGCACCTGTGATATGTGTAACTAGATATCCAACGGTACTACTCCTTGACGGACTTACTATCAATAACACATGTCTATATTAGTTTAAATACTGTATTCCCAAATCAAGAAATACATTCAAATGCATCCTAAGTATCATTAACACGGTATCAAATCAGTGTAATATTTTCATAAAGTATAAACTCTGTTGTAATACATATACAATTAAACACATGTATATGAGGCACTCCTCTATGCATAATAAAGCATCGGTACGTATACATGACCATTATCATCATGTAACGGTTCATCATTCATATAGAATACGAGTCCATTTATCAATACTAAACGCATGCCTAACTCCATTGTCTCTAATTCCTTAATACAGTTGTGTATAATTACTGTCAGATTAATTGTTTCTAACCAATTGGTAATACATCATGACATTGAAGGTAACAATGCTCACCCCAACTGGGAACTGCTCTGTGCAATCACACCATGCACTGTCTGTAAATAAACAAGCAAGTTAAATATAATACTGCACAGCTTTGCACTAACTAACAAGACTCAGTATCTGATATACAACCAATTATCAGTTATAAATGAATAAAGCAAATAATGACTAACCCGATATCATTATATGTATGCTGACATAATGATTCCCTTAAAATGCAGTAAAATAGCATACTTCTACTGTGAGGACACCTGCTAAGTGTCACATATATAAGCTGGACTTGTCTAGATTTGCAAGTAACTGTAATTGCCAATAACAATTAGAAATCAACTTTTTGCTTAAAGCATTGATTAAACACTCTTCTGCTAACTTATCCTATCAATATATAAATTAACCACTACACTGGGCGTTAATAGCCCTTCAGTAGAAACTACCCTGCTAAACTCAATGGGCAGTTGTCTATCTACTGACAGTCAACATGCTGTCCCTATTCCCTAGGGAATAGCGATACCCGACACCTATGTAGACACATCACACAGCCTACTGTGCCAACATCTCAGCTGGGAACATAACAACACAATTACCTCCTATTGAGTATTAAAGACTTACGCTAATTACTACATTAAGAATCATGCAGTTGTGAAGATAATGCTTCCTAATCCCAAAACGTAAACTTCACCTGTGTAGAACATAATACGTAACATATGTAAGTGCTGGGGGAATCCCGCCCACACTGTCAACACATACCAACTAACGGACCTTCCCACGGGGAAATAAAAAAGTTAATTTACAAGTATTGGGAGATAATTACATAAATTTATTGTTAGTTAAATCATGGTGCAATTCACCCACCTTACATTTTCATTTGTGTTGTTCTTTCTGTCAAAACACGAAACCTCGTGGGAAAACACTGGGGCACTACGTCTGTCCAGCTTCTCTCTGAAACTCTGTGATGGCGTCTCTTACATAATCCTGGCCTAGTGGTCGGGGTGTGACCCTCACTTGGTCACTGCTCGGGAAACTGACACCGCAGCGAAAGCTGACTTATAGGCTTTTCCAGGCCATAGATGTTACACTGGTGAAATGGGGTCTACAAACTTAACACATTAAAAGTAATGAGAACAAGAAGGGTACTTGGAGTTTTGGAATAATGGAAGTAAATAAATAACTAATTCGTCAGTAACCCTGCCGGTTACATATATTTGCATATATTTTTGTCGTTTGCAGTTGAAGCTCTGAACAAGCAAATCCTTGAGCTGAGGATCAACAACTCGTGTCAAAGCTGGATGGCGTCTGTCGCCGTCTTTCCGAGAATCCGGCTCAGGGATGGCAAGTACGAGTCTCAGGCCAAGTCAAGTTGATACGTACATGAGGTCAAGTACAAATACAAATAATTTGAAACATATTAATAATTATTAATTCCAGGTATAAGTACTTTAGATCAAGTACAAGGCCACTTACATTTCAGTCGTATTAATCAACAACAAATGTACGCGACCTTTACTTGAAATACAGGTGTATATTATTATATTTTGACAATAATATTATCAAAATATAATAATATACACCTGTATTTCAAGTAAAGGTCGCGTACATTTCACGCACATAACGTATGGTTTACAATAAAATACTTATATATATATATATATATTATATAAAATACTTATATATATATATATATATTATATATTATATAAAATACTTATATATATATATATAAGTATTTTACTGTAAACTATACGTTATGTGCGTGAAATGTACGCGATCATTACTTGAAATTTTGCAAGTACAATTGGCCAAGTACAAATACTTGTAGTTGAACCTTAACCCAGGTCTAAAAAGTGGTATAACACATGTGAAAATATCCGTTTTGCCAAACAACAAATTATACTTGGTATTGCACAATTGGAAAGAATGTTGTTCAGGTACCCTGACGACGAGTTGGCCGCGACACATGGAGGAAAATCATAGATGGTGCATCGATTTGAATTTGGTAATGAAGGTATTGGAAGTATATGTGCTGGTTCGATACCCGATATATCGAAGTATCGCGATACTTGTGATATATATATATATATATATATATCACATATATCGAAGTATCGCGATACTTGTGATATATATATATATATATCACAAGTATCGCGATACTTCGATATATCGGGTATATATATACATATATATATATATATGTATATATATATATAATAGAATTGTGTTATTGTGTCTCAGGCGATCACCGAAAATAGAAATAGCCTCGCTATATAATGATACATTGACGTTTCGTACCATATAATATTGATAACAAAATAAAAGCATAATAGAGAGAGAGGGGGGGGAGGGAGAGAGAGAGATATTTAACTGAAACCAAAGTAATTTGGCGTAAATTTAATTATAGAACTCGAGAAATCAGTTAATGCGACTGACAACATGTAAACAATATATATATATATATATATATATATATATATATATATATACATATCTTGTCAATTGTTTGTTGAGATTCGCGTTATTAGCACGACGCTTTAACCAACTGAGATAACCGGCCAGTGACCTCAGCTCAGTGAAACAGGCCAATTTTGCCACTGCCATATAATTTAGTTGCAACAATTTACGTACTTATAATGTATCATGTAAGGTATGTGTGTATTTATGTATATATGCATGCATGTATATATGTAGTATGTATGTATGTATGTATGTATGTATGTATGTATGTATGTACGTATGTTTGTATGTATGCATCTACGGATGGATGTACAGGGGCGGATCCAGTGAGGGTAGTCTAGCTGTTGTCTTTTTTCGCCGGCGCGTCGTCGTAACTTCTCCGTACTCAGTCTTACTGTACCCCTTGCATCCGCCTATGATGTATGTATGTATTTATGTTTGAATGTTTGAATGTGATGGAACATGAAGTTGCCGTGTTCTGTCCAAAATCCGTCAGATTGGTCAGGTCATTCACGAGGAATAGACAGGGAAAGACGAGGAATAGACAGGTAAAAACACGGCTAAACAAAGTGGCGGTTCCTCTGTCAGACACAATAAAGAGAAACAACGTGTTTACTTTCGCCAACCGTCCAGACCCCCGAAAGAAGGGAAGCAAAGTCGGGATACTGAAACAAGATATCGTGCTTGTCACCCAACTTTTCCATTCTTTCCAATCACGTCCGGACGCAGATGTGGCCGAATTCTTCAAATTCGAGAACCAACGAGAGCCTCCTTCTCTATCAGTTCGCTCAGAGCTGGGACCAAGTCGGACATCCGCGCGTGCATCAGCGCTCCAACTTGCCGCGCTAATCCAGCGAGACAATCGACAGTTCATGTGTTCGACATGGCTGCCGTCATCCACATGGTGCATCCGACCAAAGCGTCAACATTCGCTGAGTATGTACGTTGTGCCTTTCCTGAAAGCTCACTTGACCGCCATGGTTGAACGCGTCGATGCAGTCTGGGACAACTACCCTGAACATAGAAATCACTGACACAGCAGTGGCGAGGGACAGTTGCGCGTACTGGAGTCGAACCAGATGGCGACGGCTGCAATCCCATCTCCAAAAGGGACTGGCAATCGTACTTCAAATATGTGGAAACAAAAAAGGACCCATTTTCCTTCATCAGTAAACAGCTGGTCAAGACTGACATGGATGGAAGTCTCCTCCTGAGCAAATAAAACAGCGCTGTAATTTTAGGTACGTTCACTAAATTTGAATTTTGTGTATCCAATTGACATATCATTGCTATATCTAGAATAATAGTATCGTTCATGCATTTTGGAGTGGGTTACATTCCCAGTTGTGCATAATAAAAAGTTTCTGTAATAAATTATCATTGTTCCTGACCTTGACCTTGATTATATGACCTCGCCATTCCCCTTTCAATATCGGTTCCAACATTATAATCAATATATAAACCTTTGCTCACGCAGTAAGATCAATCAAGAGTTTAGAGGCTATATTTGGCGGAGATAGATCGTAGAAATTGGTGGTGCAGAAAATGTGATAAACAAGTGGAATCACAATTGATCAGTATTATTTTTGTCTTAATATCATTCAAAAAGTAGCAGTAAACATATATTGACTAGCAGTTGCGCCTAAAGTTACTTAGATAAAGTATTTTAGAACACTTTAGTCTAGTGAGTGACAATAGGGTAAGGTAGCCTACAATACGTTTGTAAACAAGATTTAACAAACCTCATTATGTGGTAGAATACATAGGTGATAAAGTAACAAACATAAAACTACTTACGTAAGATAATATATGTGTAAGCCAGTACCTGCTAGATATTTTGATTAGGAAGCTTTGTGGTTAAAATTAAGCATTTGCGATAACCGGGCGAACTAAATTTATGTAGCTAGTGTCCCACGTATTCGCTAGGGCGCGGTATAACATAAATAAATAAGGCAGTCTAGCGTAAAGAAATTGATTATATTTAAATTCGGTCACTACTAGTAACGTTAGCATGTTTGATAGGATAGATAGTCAGCTGTAACTATAACCAAAAACTGTATCCAAAATAAACAAGGCAACCTTACGTAAAGTGTAACATTTGTGCACAGTAAACAGTCTTCTGAAAGACTACGTAGACAGTGAATAGTGTAAACACAGTTAACTAAACTATTTTAAATAGCTAATTAGATTATTATTATTAAATAAATTCTGATATGGCGCCTTGCAAGTGGCAAGTCAAGGCAAAGAGACACTTGTTGGGTCGATTTGCCCTATCCTACTGTGGAAAGTCATGGTCAGAAACCAAGGAAGAGGGATTCACCTTTCAGTGCGTGGGGTGTTGGAAGGTGGAATATCTGGAGAAGGAGGTAGCTAGGTTGGTAGATATTGTGAAGGGGATGGATATGACAATCAGCAAGGAGACAGGTGGATTGGAGAGAGACGACAGGGAGAGAGTTTGGAATACTGTGAGACTGAAGGAGCAGAGTAGTGGCAAGAAGACCGAGGAAAGGAGACTGAGACTAGGGAAGGTGATCGGAGGGGAAGGAATTGGAGGATCGACGGCAGGAATTGTGACAGGCGTGAAGGTGACAGGGGAGAAAGTGAGCAGACAGATGCCAACCGGAGAAGGAGCTACTCCGAGGCAGTGATTGAGGGGGCATTGAGAAAAGAGAGGGTGTTTATGGGCAACTCTTTTCTGAGAAAGACCGATAAGACACTAAGCGAAGGGGAGGACGTCGTTGTTTTTTTCCGGGGGCTAGGATAGAACATGTGACTGAAAGGGTAGAGCCGGTATTGGGGCATGGCAAGGGAGGGTCTATACTAGTACACGTAGGGACAAATAATGCTGTGAGGGAACAACTGGGATAGTACAGAGGTACAGACAGTTAGTGAGGAAGTTAAAGAAGACAAGAGTCGAACAGATTATTCTCTCAGCAATTTTGCCAGTAATGGGAAGAAGGGGGCCAACATGTAGAAACTGCAAGAAGATGGCGATCAACGCACTGGTTGAGCAGATGTGTAAAGAAGAGGGGGTAGAATTCGTAGATTTATAGGGATACTTTGTTGGGAAGGAAGATATGTACATGAGAGACGGCCTCCATCTAAGTTGAAAGAGGGCAGAAGTTTTCTCCGAAAACTTGCTGCAATCTGTTGACAGTGGGACAGGCTGCACCAATTTAAACTAGATTCGCAAGGGGGATTCACAGAGAAGCCTGAAACCGGAGGCATAGGTAAAGACAGCGGAAATAAATCAGCAAAGAACAGCCTATCAAACTGTTCTGAATCAGGATATAGATGCTTTTGTTTAAATACAAGGAGAACAGTAAACAAAAGAAGTGAACTAAACATATTTCGAGGGGTAACTTCCGGTAGTGAATTGGTTTGAATTTGGTGCAGCAAACTTACGAAAATATAAGAATATTTGATCAAGATAAGTGATATTATTGAGTGTATAGCATACATAACGTAATTATATATATATAGTAAGCAATAGGTTTTGTTAAAAGTTAGCTAGAGGGAGTAATCATGGGTAGATTAAAAGTAGGCGATTTGCGAGCGATAATTGGGGACGTTAATGTAATCGGAACGTTGTTTACAAAGTAGGTCACTGGCGAAGTTAACGTAACGTGAACGACAATAGAATAGCGTTATTTGAGATAATCGATGTGGTTAGATGAGTAATTAAAACCTGAAATAACAACCTTTTAAAGTGTATATTAGTACACAGGAAACAGTCTTTGTAAAGACCACCTTGTATCTAAGCCTAACTTGAATACATTGTCATCGACATCGTAACTAGGTAAGGCACGGTTTGTCACTGTGTGTTAACAAATATAACTAACTATAACCTAAACAATCTGGTGTAAATTGTACACAAAAAAGTATTTTCAAAGACTATATAAAACTATTTTGAACATAAATAAATTCTGATATGGCACCTTGCAAGCGGCAACTCAGGGCAAAACGACACTTAGTTTGCAACGACTGCCAGAGCTGGGTGGATTTTGCGTTGTCTGGCTGTTCAAAATCATGGGCAGAGACCAAAGATGACGGATTCACCTTTCGGTGCATGGGGTGTTTGAGGGTGAAATGTCTGATGAAGGAGGTGTGTAAGTTGACGGATATAGTGAAGGAGATGGAGGCGAGACTCAACATTGAAACAGATGGAGCAGAGAGGGATGACGCGGAGAAAGTTGAGAATTCTACGACACAGAAGGAGCAGAGTTGTGACACGGAGACCGAAGAAAGGAGACTGAGAGGAGGGAAGGTGACCGGTGTGAAGGAACAAGAAATTGAGAAGACAGAGGGACAGAGGAAAAGTGTTCGGCAGAGGAAAAGAAAACGGGTCAGTGGGGATAGATCAACAGGTAGTCAGACTGTAGAGAACGAGGAGGGACGCGACAGCGATACAGGTGGTGAAGAGGTAGATACCACAGAAGCAGTTGGTAAGAATGTGAGACAGAAGACTGATGGAAGAAGACAGAGTGTTCAGCAAAAAACAGAAAACATGACAGGCGTGAAGGTGACAGGGGAGAAAGTGACCGTAGTGAAGGGGGTAGCCGGGGAAAAGGGACGGGAGAGGAGAGAAGAAAATGTGATGGGAGGAAAGATAAAGGGACGAAAGGAAGTGAGAGTAAATGTGCTAGAAGAGAAGATGACAGGAGGAAATGGGACAAGAGAAAACGCGACAGGAAAGAAGGGAATGGAAGAGAATGTGACAGGAGGGAAGACGGCAAGAGGAAAAGACAACAACCAGACATATGCAAACCGGAGGAGCTACTCCGAGGCAGTTACTGAGGGGGCAAGGAGAAAAGAGAGAGTGTTTATGGGCGATTCAATTCTGAGAAAAACAGACAGGACTACATGCGAGGGGAAGGACGTTGTTGTATGTCTACCGGGGGTTAGAATAGAGCATGTGACCGAAAGGGTAGAGAAGGTATTGGGGCATGGCAAGGGAGGGTCTATACTAGTACACGTAGGAACAAACAATGCAGACAAGGAGGGAACAACTGGGATAGTTCAGAAGTACAAACATCTAGTGAGGAAGCTAAAGAAGACAAGAGTGGAACAGGTTATTATCTCAGGAATTTTGCCAGTAATGGGAGGAAGGGGGGCAAGATACAGAAACTGTAAGAGGATGGCGATCAACGCACTAGTTGAGCAGATGTGTGAGGAAGAGGGCGTGGGATTCATAGATTTATGGGGGTACTTTGTTGGGAGAGAAGATATGTACATGAGAGATGGCCTCCATCTAAGTGGAAAGGGGGCAGCAGTATTCTCAGAGAATCTGCTGCGATCTGTTGACAGTGGGACAGGTTGCATCTATTTAAACTAAATTCGCAGGGGGGACTCACAGAGAAGCCTGAATCTGGAAGCATAGATAAAGACAGCAAAAATAATTCAGCAAAGAACAGTCTGGAAAACTGTTTTGAAGCTGGGTATAAATGTATTTGTTTAAATGCAAGGAGTATAGTAAACAAAAGAAATGAACTAAACATTATGGTAGAAGATATTGAACCTCACATAATAGGTATAACCGAATCATGGGCAACCACCGATATATCAGATGCCGAATTGGGACTGACAGGATATGTAGTGTTTAGGAAAGATAGAATAGGAAGAAGGGGAGGTGGAGTTATTTTATATATTAAAGAATCTATCCAGGCTTATGAAATAAAATTAGACAGAGAAGCAGATTGCGAAGAAGCTGTTTGGTGTAACATAGTTACAGGAAACTCAACGTTAACGGTGGGGTTACTTTATCGAAGTCCAAACATAAGCACAGAAGAGAATGAGAAAATACAACACGCTATAAGGGAAGTGAGCAAACGGGACTGTATTACTATGGGAGATTTTATGCATGATCAAATAGAATGGAACGGGGAGTGAGGACCACAATTTTTTAGTTTTAGTACAGGACAGTTTCCTTTGTTAACACGTGCTAGAGCCAACCAGGGGTGATAATATGTTTTATCCTCACAGAATCAATCAGTTGACAATATCAAATTATTTGAGCAACTGGGAAGTAGTGATCACAACCAGATATATTTTACCATCAAAGTAAAATCAGAAAGAAATAATAAAAAGCAGTTCAGGAGAAATGTCCACAAAGGAACATGTATAAGGAAATGAGGAAATATTTAGCAAATATAGACTGGAACAACACTCTGAAGAATAAGACAGCAACAGAATGCTGGAATATATTCAAGAGTGCTTCGTCGATCAATTTGTTCCCTTGAAAAAACAAGGGAAACGGTCCAGAAAGAAATACTTATCGAAAGAAGCCATTAGAAAAATTAAATACAAACAAATGATGTGGAAGTCGTATCGACGTACTGGAAATGACGAAGACTACAACATTTGTAAAGAAGCACTAAACCAAGCTACAACTGAAATTCGAAGAGAAGCTACGAACAAAAAGGACAATTGTAACCCCGGAAAAGGTAGCTAAGAAAATTAGGGATATGAAGGATAATAAATCACCTGGAGTGGATGGGATTCCGCCCAAACTACTATTCGAATTTGTAGAACAAATTAGCATACCATTACAACAGTTTTCAACTTGTCATGAGAAGAGGGAGTTGTTCCTTTAGAATCGAAAGAAGCAAACATTATATCGTTATTTAGGAAAGGTTCCAGAAACAAGTTAGAAAACTACAGACTAGTGAGTTTAACGTCAGTGATTTGCAAATTATTAGAAAGTTTAATTAAAGATCACATGGTGGATTTTCCTGCTAAACATAACTTATTAAACCCATCTCAACACGGGTTTCTAAAAGCGAGGTCATGCTTAACAAATATGTTAGGTCTTTTGGAAGATATAACTACGTGGGTAGACGAGGGATCACCAGTAGATATTATTTACTTAGATTTTAAGAAAGCTTTCGACAAAGAGCCACATCAAAGGTTCTGCTTAAGCTAAAGGCCATGGCATAGGAACGGTTTCATTAACTGGATATAAAAATGGCTAATTGACAAAAGACAACGGATAGTAGTTGATGGGGAGGCTTCAAACTGGAAATCAGTTTTCAGTGGGATACCACAGCGATCAGTACTGGGACTTATATTATTCTTAATATATATCAACAATTTGGACGATGATATAAAAAGCAGCGTTATGAAATTTGCGGATGATACAATTTTTTTAGAAGGATTAAACGTGATGGAGATAGACAGCATTTACAAGATGATCTTTATAGGTGGTTAAAATGGTCTGAGCAATTGCAAATGTTGTTCAATTTTGGGAAATTTAATTGCCTCCACACAGGACATGGGAACGAAGATGTACAATATGCAATGGGAAGTTCTCTATTAAGTACTACAGTAAAGGAAAAAGACTTAGGGTTAACCATTAGTACTGATATTTCAGAGCAGTGCGGTATTGCCGCTTCAAAGGGAAATCAAATAATTTTATTAATTAGGCGAAACATAACGTCTAAGGAAAAAGTGCTATTAATACCGCTGTACAAAACAATAGTTAGGCCTCATTTAGAATATTGTATTCAAGCATGGAGGCCATATCGCAGGAAGGACATATATATATATATATATATATATACTAGAAAGAGTACAGAGGAAAGCAACTAAAATTATACCAAAACTGAGGGATCTTAGATCTTAGTTAATGCCTAAAAGAATGTGGTTTAACAACACTATATACCAGGAGAGTGAGAGGAGATCAGTTAGAAGTGTTTAAATTATTGAATGGTTATGAAAATATTGATAGAAATATTGTTTTCTCAGTTAAAAAGGGAGGCGGGTTTCGGGTTGCGGGAGCCAACAGGTGGAGGTTGAAACGGGAGGCGGGTTACTGGAGGAGGGAGGCGGGAGGAGGGAGGATGGAGGCGGGCGCAATTCGTTCCCAGAGTAGGTGTGAAATGGGACGCCGTAAATTTAAGACGTCTGTTACCCCCTCTCTTGTGTAGTATCTTATGACGGGATTATATGATGTAGAATTGTGGTGTGTCATTATTAGTCATTACAGGAAACCTAAGTTCATATGTAACTCGAGACAAACCCATTCTATTGACCCTGAATACAGGCGCACAAATTCAATCTTTGGAACACTCCCGTGCAAGTAAACTATTAAGTAACTGGTTACCAGCAATAGCTTAGATCAGAACAAAGAGTAACCGCCATGACAGTTATTATTTCGGCGAAAGTCTGTTTCATTATTGTTTCCGAGATCAAACAAAATTATTGGAGGCAGTCAAATACAGTCCATTGATAACATTAGCCGTCATGTATCGCTTTGCAGTCATCTGCGCTCGTTGTGGCGGCTCCCATCGGATTAGGTGCGAAGACCAGCGCCACCTGGCGAATGCAGCAGCTACTGGGAGCCACTCCTGACTGGCTTCTTTCCATTGACGTGATTGCAGTAACACCAGGCGCCTTGGTAACTGTTTCCGTATGTCCAGTGGTACTGAATGATTTAAAGAAAATGAATGTGTCGGACGTAAACATAGCAGCCTCCTATTGCTACGCTGTGCCTGTGGCAGTAGCATCCATACGACCTCCAGTAGCAGACGACAGAAACCAAAGAGTAGCAGTGACATCCGTAGTAGTCTCTATAGCCTCTCTTCTGCTGCAGTGCTTTCGCGCCACTGGGTGCCGAAGGCAGGCGGATTGCTGCAACAAAATAACGCTTTTTAAAGAACGATAGCGATTCATAATTGTAACTACGGGTGTGTGTGTGTGTGTGTGTGTGTGTGTGTGTGTACACGTGTGTGTACACGTGTGTGTACACGTGTGTGTACACGTGTGTGTACACGTGTGTGTACACGTGTGTGCGTGTCTGTTTGAGTGTGTGTCTGTGTGTGCGTGTGCATGTGTGTGCGTGTGTGTGTGTTTGTGTGTGCGTTTGTCTGTGTGTGGGTCTTGTGTGTGTATGTGTGCGCATGCGTATGTATGTGCGTGTATTTATATATGCGCTCTGTGTGTGTATGCGTGTGCGTGTGTGTGTTTTGTACCTTAAATACGCGGTAGAAATATTTGCTGCACTATATGAATGCCTTTTGAATTTTATACGAAAAATCTCCTATTAATCAAATTATTTAGACACCACATATCTCTACAATGCAAATGCAGGGGTGTTTACAAATTAGAACTTGATTGTAAGAACACATCGCGTATTAATTGTTTATGATATATATGCATGTTGTACGTAGACACTATGCTGCAGAAATGTTAAATGTTTATTTTGGGATACAAATAAATGTATATAACATTTTAAAATTCAACGTATGAATGAATATCCTATGAAATAACTCATTTGACGCGACCATCATCATCTGCAAAGAAGGAAATGCATATATGCAATTGAAATAGTTGACTGTTGACTGTTCAAAGCCGAATATAAGTCCCATATTTGTTGTTCTCTATTTTCATGCGTGCTCAAACGAAGTTGAGGCGTACATATATAGGCCGATATATACGTACATATGTATCGCAAGGAGAATGCAAATATGCATTCATGTAAACAAAATGTGTACATCCACCTGGAAACATTATATTTAATAACATTAGCTGACACGATCCCATGGAATAAAAAAACAAAGAGCAACAACTATCATCATTACATTATCATCATTTTGATTGTAAATCCGTATACAGTGACGCCACCTAGAGAGTTGATCACTTATCAAGTAGGAGAAAGTCCGTCTAGAAAAGCATAAATTATTACACACACACACACACACACACACACACACACACACACACACACACACACACACACACACACACACACACACACACACACACACACACACACACACACGAATACTGTTTAACTAAATCGAGTAGATTGGTAGAAGCAGATGAACACAGAAAGAGAGGAGTGAACCTCGGAGCCTACGAGGAGTTAGGCTGCCATAATGAACCAAATGTGGCTTATTAATATATAAACCGTATTCTAATTATAGTACGTACGCCCGTGCGGTGATGCTATATAATACATACGTAGTTAATATGTTCTAGGAGCACACATAGTTCGCGTTATTGTGTGCGTAATTGACGTAGCTAACACTCACCTGTTGCCTCGTCATGTTCTTCGATCTTCGACACATTTGGATCATCGGCTCCTTCCTACTGATCAATCACAGAGTTCGTTAAACATGTTAAACAGCTGCATTTTACTGCTAACGTCATGAAAACGAATTGATTACAACAACAACAGCAAACTATCATCAGAATATTCTCAAATAGTACCAGAGAGTGCATATATTGCAAAAAGTAAAGGAAAGTGCTTATATATAGTGCAGTATCCAGTCCTTAGGACAGTTCAAAGCTCTTTAAACTTTACTCCCTGGCAGACTTGTTCAATTGAATACGATCCAGACTTCTATGGGAAGCATTTAGCCTCGGTGCAATTAATGCGCGAAGACTATTCGAAAACAAATATATAAATCTGTTTATAACCAGTTACTCATTCATACAGCTGAGTGAACTGGAGCAACATAGTGTGAACGAACTTGCCTAATGTTCGATTCGGTTGCACATGATTCGATGCCGGGTTCGCTCGTTCGAGAGTCCGATGCTCTAGCCACTGTGTCAGTGCGAATGGTTTATTAGGTTGCACTCCTGCTTGATGTCCCCAGTCTCCCATAATTATGTATATATATATGCTGCGTTTACAACTTCAAATGGGAAATAACTAGCCTTATTAATGTTGGTACTTACTTCATTAGCTTCGTGAGCCGCTACAACCGCCAAAGCCAGCAAGGCGAAGAGTAAGATGATTCTCCCACGCATTGTCTCTTCAAAGCAAGTCTGCATGGAGAGAAATAAATAACAAATACAATATACCTCTCTGTTGACCTCCCCCTATGTGCAATCAAAGCGGTCGTTCAAGACAGGTGGTCGCCCACGGCAGGTCGCAGGTAAATAACAGTAATATTTAGAAGTAGAGGCTTACTCCATCTGGCTGAGAACGGAATGTTATTAGTATAGTATATATGGAGTAATTATATTGTTGGGTCAATCTTCCTTTATACATGTTAATATTTTGTTAGTCACGTGACCCAGTGTGAACGTGTTGTATCGTGTGATAACTGAAACGAGTGAAGTACCAGGAATTCTGCGTTGTTGATCAGGAATCGACATTACTGTCGAATTTCATTGTCGTTGGCAGATTTTGACAGGTGCCTATTTTGCCTGTTGTTTCTTCTCATTTGAACTACGCTCAATTGTACATACGCTACAACCTCACTTCAGTCGGCTTACAATTTACAGAAGACGTTAAGCTCACGACTTGTATATTACAGTTAGAAACAATTCGTGCCTCGAATTGTGACCATCCAAGACAGGTAGCCGCCTACGTGAGAATTCGCCCAAGACAGGTTCTGCTCTATTGCAAATTCCAGTATGCATATCAGGAATTATTTAAATGAAGTTAATGCTCATTGATATTATATTAGTCATTGAAATGTATTATTATATGACGAGATGGAGAAAAGTTTTACAGTTGTACTCCATTCCAGTTTGTGGTGTGTAGAGACATCTAACTTCAAATGCATTAGTGTCAGTAACGGTTCTTTAGAAATTGAATATTTTATTTACAATTTGAAAATTTCGTTGGCGCAACATGCCAATTGCAAACACTGTTTATCAAATGAAATTTTGTTGGCAGCGTAACTTCAACATTATTCTAGTGTTAAGAACGTTAGTGAGGAAGTATTAAGAATATTATCGAATAACAGCATCAACTGTTTAACAGCATCTCCTGAAAGAAACACCAACCTTCCTTGCCTGATTCAGGCAAAAGAAAGTCTTTAAGTGACGAGTCGAAGTTGAATTCCACCGAGAACCCCCTCCATATATAGCGCCCAGACGTGAATGTCTTGTTATGATCATTGGCACGAGTCCAAACAAGCCAATCCTGACATCAACATGCTGACGTGTTCACTTGCATAAACAATAATAACTTATTGCAATTTATTTTTTATTATCAACACTCCTCTTTCAAGTTCGACTGGAAGTGAAGAATACAAGTAAACCCACAATTAGTTTGCTGTATTGACGAAAGAGTGCGGCTTAATTAGATGAAATCTTTTAAAACTGGTGAGACAACAACGTGTCTGTTAATTAATTAGACAGTTAGTCTTTTTAGCCGATGTCAGCATGACCTTATAAACAATTCCAGTCTTTTCTCAAGCGGGTGTGACAACGCTGTTTCTTCATTCCGCGAGCAGTAATGGCGCAATACATAATTTTTTCCTTGCCGCCATTCTGTCTGACGCGATTTTAAAGGTTAAATTTATCCTTTTTCGTTTACACTGATTTATCATTTATATGTATGAACAAGAAGTTCAGAAAAGTGTTAAGTGGTAGGCACATACAACATCTGCGACGTGGTTGACGATAATAAATAAAGATACACCCATTCATGTGCATGCAGCAGCAAACCAAGCTCTGCAGTTATCACCAGTTTTCTTAAACAGGCTTTCACTTCACTTAACATTAAATTCATGTAGTCGACTATTAAAACCTGCTAAATACGTCCAGGTAAAGCGAAGGTAATTCCATAGTGACGCCCTCTGAAGAGTGGATCACCACCAGTTGGTAAATCACAGGTCAAACTTCATGGGAAACGAATGAACGTAGAAAGAGGCGAGTGGACCTCGACACCCAGGAGGAGATGCTGTCCGGTTGCCCCCAAAGTTCGCGTCTAACTATATAATAGAATAATACGAAAACTTTTTTGCAACTAAGCCCTCGGAAACCAAGCCCAGAGTCGCATCACGACAACCGGTTTGTTTAGTTTCAAAAGCTATACGCGATACTAAAGAAGGATGGATACGCTCTGTCAGTGAGTTGAATGAGCAAGGTAACAAATATAACTTTAATTGACGGCGGATTTGCATAATATTATCAACAGATCTAACAATATGAAGGAGCCAATTTCTAAAAAGTAATGCAAAGTACCTATATAATGCAAAGTATGAAATAATGTATTATGTTACATAATGACACAATGCAAAGTAAACAAAATTGGAGTGGAGTGGGAAAAAACATGGAGACCAAGTCAGCACTCTTGTTCTTTGTACTGTTATAGAAATATCCCGAAGGGCAATGTCGTGAAAACGGTATATAGTATATAGTAAAAATGCTAATTCTCGGCATGGCGCTTTTTCTCTCGTTTACTTATATCGCCTTGCGTCCTTTCTTGTTTTGTTTTGTTTTTATAGCAGAGGTCTCTGTAGTGAATTCTACACCCTCCTGATGAATGTTTGTTACATGGAACTTTGAAATAAAATGTTGCATGTATATTTTATTTATGTCTATGTAGCCGTTTTTCTTGACTGTCTGGAATAAGACACGCATACATAAACAGGATCAGCGCAAGAGTTCACGGCGACAACTGTATGTCATGTCAAGAAGATCTCGTAAACCATACTTCGGAAACGAGAGACGGCTAACAACAACGAATAAAGCATGGACATTCGACAGCTGTAATAGCTTGATTCAAGACGTAGAATGTATTGTCATTGACGGGAAAAAATAAATAGTTGTGTCTTGTGAAAAAGTTGTGATGTCTGGAATAAAGTGATCGTTTTATTCTTACAGTACCTTAGCATTAGCAACAATGGAGCCATATTTCGTCTGTCTGACGTCACCGGCAGGTTAGCCCAGTTGGTTAGAGGTTATATTATTTCTGTGAATAACCAGTCATTTCATAAACGTATCAGCTCTTTAAACATCAAGTCGGCATGGTTGTCAAGGTGTACGTTTCGGACACTTCGGGGAACGTTATGGTAAGTGCGCCGGGGTGCCCATAGGCGGTGGGAGAAGGGAGGGAGGTGGGATGAAGGTACTGGGAGCAGGCGGTGGGGAGAGGTTATCGTACGGGCCGGGACAGACGCGTTAGTGGGGTTACGCTGCCGTGTGTTAGAACCAGGCAGGGTGGTGAAGGTGGGCTCGTACTAATACGAGACCCGTCGCCAGTGGTTTGGAAATGGTTATTAGATATGCTCATGGTGTGTTTGTTTGTTTGTTTGTTTGTTTATTTGTTTGTTTGTTGGTTGGTTATTGTTGTTGTTGTTGTTGCTGGTGTTGTTGGTGGTGGTGGTGTGTGTGCGTGCGTGAGTGTGTGTGTGCTTGCGTTTGTGCGTGTGCGTTCGTGTTTGAGTGTGTTTGAGTGTGTGTGTGTTCGTGCATGCGTCCGTGCGTCCGTGTGTGCGTATGTGTGCATACGGATGTACGCGCGTGCCTGCTTCATGGCGTGAGTGCGTCATGGCGTGCTATACACAAACAGTCAGAGAAACAGACAGAGCGTCAGACAGAGACAGAAAAGCATTAACCGCATGTATCTATGTTCCTGGTTACCATTCCCTTCACAAAGGCATACATAGTAGCTTATAATGAAAGATGTATAGCTACAGTATCTCACTGGCTCCCGGTGTAAGACGCTCAAAACAATATCCCGCTGAAAACACTATGTAACACTACCGCAATGTTTTAAGCGTATCCTCAATTTCAAAACTCTACCCACAGTATAATTTTAACATCCAGGTACAACAGTCCCTTATAGAATCATCCTATACACTAGGGTCAAGTTTGTAATCGTTGGCGCCAATTAGGCAACGGAAATAAATAGTTAGGTTGAAATGACGTAAAATATCATTTATATTTCATGTCATTATTATAATTAGTTATGGTGGGAGTTAGTTGAAGTTACGTTTAAGGTTAGTTACTAACGTTGTCGTTGGAATCATTCATACAACTGGAATATCAGTTAGTGTGATAATCAAACGACTGGAATATAACATTATTTATTAGGATTAAGATTATTATAATTAGTTATAGTTGGAAACAAAAACAAAGGACTGCCTTATTATATGTAGCATAGTCGTTATAACCAATTGTGACCCCAGGATGTGACTACGTGTTGTGACCCCGGGTTTTGACCATCAGTGTCCAGTAACCTTACCCCGCAAGCTGGAGGGTTTGTCAGGCTTAGCCCCATTATAGCTAACATTCCCATTATACATGCATCCCGTTATAACTACATTTTATCCCGTTGCAACAACAAATGAGAGGAGTAGTTATGCATGCATTAAAACTATAGCTACTTCCTAGAGTCTATTATTCGACCAAGTGAGAATCACTCGTTACAATGCAATAATTCCTTTACGTGTAAAATATATAATATAATAAGAAACTAATACGAAATTTAAATATACATTTGTTACTGAATAACTTATACAACATAAAGTATTGGCTGCATATTGAGAAAACTTAGCATTTTATAATTAATTTTCAAAGGCTTTCTTAAAAATGTGTGTCTTAAGCTGAGATTTAAATGGTTCGAGAGAGTCCGCGACACGGATATACAAAGTCCGACAGTTGCAACAAAGGCGCAGTACCGTCAGGGGGAATTCTCGTCAACCATATCGTTCCGTGTTGATATGGTGCCGATATTTGTATTACACCAACTCTTGTACGGGTGAGGGAGAGAGCAGACCCTAAATAAATTTTATTACGGAGAACACAGTTGGCATGGCAAGCAATTATAGTCTCACTGTGTTTAGTCTAGTCTTCCTATTTTACTTTATTACCTTCCTAAACGTAATTACTTACGTAGAGATGGATTAACACCGCCTTTGGCAGGCACAGACGGAAGTGGCGCGGTGACGCAAGGAACATGTTGACCATGTATACAACACCTGCTCTGCGATGGGAACACTTCGTGTGCTTCCTAAGTATCCCACACGTCTGCCCTACAATGGCAAAACCTAGTAACTAACGTTTTCACTAAAATTGAGTTTGTACCATATTTCAACTTACTAGGTTATGCCTTATTTTATTTTGAATGAGTTGTTGCAAATGGACACATCATTGGGCTGATATCCCCATGGCAAAAACCTAGTAAGTCAGTCATTCACTCAGCATTGCAAGGTCAGAACCTAGTAACATCATGCGGGCTAATATCCCCATGGTAAAACCTAGTAAGTCAGTCAGTATTACAAGGTCAAAACTTAGTAACTCTATTGGCCAATAGGATTGAAGCTTTGCTCACTAAAATCCAAGATGGCAACCTCCATGCTGTAGTCAGTATCATTGTTTATTTGTCATCTTAGAGAGGGTTTCCTAGAGAAAATAATTAAATTCTATACCCATAAATGGCTGGGTTGATTCGAGGACAACATTTAGCAGCGTCAGCGCTGAAACGAATGGTGAAAACAGCTGCAGCGGCTGAAGAACAATCACGAAGGTGAGTGGATGGAGTCATTTGGAGAGAGCCAAACAAGCTCGCCATGAGTATCAAAAAGAGTTGCCAGAAGGTGTTTGAGCATATGCAGTTGACATGCAAAGGGTCATCCTTTTGCCGAAACTGTCAACCAAAGAGAGTTGTTTTGTAAGACGCCTTGTTGTGTTCAACGAGACATTTGCCAGCCTCAGACCTGAAAAACCAGATTATGTCGTTTTGTGGCGCGAGGGCATCGCCGGCCGACTGGCCACCGATGTGACAAGTAGCTTTGTGAAGTGCATCGTTCTGGATTCATCACCTCGTATTACCTTTTGGGCCGACAATTGTGCAGGGCAAAACAAAAACTGGACTCCTATACTGCTCTGGTGCAATGTGTTAACACTGAATGGGGACCAGATGAAGGTGTCATTAAATATCTTCTGAAGGGCCACACCTTTATGAAAGCTGATGCAGTTCATGGATCTATCGGGAACAAAATGAAGAAGTGTGAAAACATTTTCACTTTCGATGACTTTGTGGAGCTGTGCAACAAAGCATCAAAACGTATTAAGCCTGTTGTCATGAGCTGCGAGGACTTCTTTGCATTTAGCGGAGAACAACGTACTCGAGGAAAGAAGGTACAGCCGCCATTAATTGCGAAAATCTGTGAAGTAAAATTCACAAAAGGGAAACGGTCAATGAGTTTCAAAGAGGACTTCGATGATGTCTACACCGAGACAGATTTTGTGAAACCGAGATTCAACATTGGCGTATTTCCATCAAAGCAGGCCGAACCTAGAGGGATACCCATGGTAAAGAAAAGCGACATACTTAAACTGACGCACGTTGCACCAGCTGCTAAGAAGCGTTTCTGGGTGGAAATCGCTGAGGAAAATGTCCACGACTTGGCTGCATCCACTGAATAGACTGAGTACCACAAGTGTAGAGATTTGGCCAGCAGAGAAATACAAGACTACCCAGTCTGTGGCCCCCTATAACCCTTCGACTAAGAAATGTTTTGTGAGGAATTAAACAATTGTCAAAACATTGAACAATGACACATTGGATTTTATTTGTTTAACTTGTTGCAATTATTTTCTTTTGTAATATATGTCCTTAAAGTTACCTGCTCACTGCATAATCAAAGTATAAACGTGTACCGTGTGTCATAACAAAACACGTCATGTGAAATAGTTAGATTTCACTAAAGTGTTTTGGATTTGCTAGGCTTTGTCTTTGTCCTTCTGCTCATATAGTTATGGTAATTCAATGGCAGAACCTAGTAAGTCATTTTCCCCGCCAAAAATAACGGAAATTCTTTATGAAAAGTTAACAAAAAGTAGAAGATAGGGAGTACCTGATAATCAACCAATAATATTATCATATTAATTCTTCTGATTATCGAGTCGCTAATCCCATGGGGCTGTGGTTTTGTTCATTTTTCTCAAAACTAGTCAAAAGTGAGTTACTAGCTTTTGCCATTTTAGGGCAGAGTATACATCAGTATTTTGTCGGTTGCATTTTTTTAAATTAAACATGTGTAACTTCATATAAATAAACATTTATCTGCCATTGTTTCTTTCTGTGATTGCGCAGCTTGGCGATATGATTGCAGTCTGTTTTCTTCTCTGACAGACTCTTCCTCTCACATACTCTTCCACGGCCACGCTGTCTCCTCATACCCCTTCCTCTCGCTGCACCCCGTCCACGTAGACCTCCTTTTTCCACCTCCGCTGCTCTTTCACTCAAACTCTGTGAGTGAGAAGATAATGTGATGATGCTAAATATTGTTATACCAGTAACATTTAGTATCTATACTGCTTTACTGGTGACAGTGGGAATACTTAGTGGAACATTTGGTTTTGCAGCCATAAGCCTGGGCACGCTGGCACCAACGTGCAAAGACAATCGTAGTTCTCAATTAAAAAAAGTTTGGTGTCTGAGCCACGGGCCAGCTGATCATTCGTCAGTCGTAGTCAAAACCAGTGCATTCTATTGATGGAACTACACATACACGCACACGCGCACACAGTATGACATGTTTATAACGAATGTTTAATTGTCGACAACGAAACCAGTGCATGGTTACTAGCTGGTATTAGATCATTAATTACATTTACGTCCCTGGCCTGCATTCAACTGACAAAACGAACGGACGCGACTCGTTATTGACGGAAAAACTAACGTACATATAATACAGAATGTCATTAACGGACACACATCTTGTCGATAACTTTCATTGTGTTAACACGATGTAAAACAAGGTTAATTTCACAATCACAATGACAAACGGAATATTTACGACAATTCACAGCACAGCTTACATCGGTCGAAGAATCGTCGGTTTGTGTTGAAGCCATGTTGACAGCGTATTGACGTTTGCCCCCGTCGGGTCATGGCCATCCTCGGAATTATGGAACCTCGCTATTCAGGAATTTGAGTGACCGCGCGATGATTTGAGTGACAGCGCGGCGATTCTGATAAACACCGAAATATAAAATTATAAAATTGGTTGTGCGTCATTAAAACATATTTGGGCTACGTTATAAATAAATACCATTAATACTATATAACATTATTTAAAAATAAATAAAAATAGACTATGTTCCTTTAACATACGCACATAGGTTACCGTTGTTAGTCCGGAATTTCGGAAACCACTCAAACAGGCTGAAGTTTAACAAATGTATACCAACGTGTCGCAACGTGATTGCTGTCTTGTGCTGGTTGCGTGTGTCTCGGACGGGAAAGCGACAGTGGTAGACGTACGTTCTGGATCTTCCGAAATGTGGATTATAATGAACAATCATCAATGCGAAATATAAGAATACGTCCGTTCTGTTTGAGTTCCGTGTAATTTTTTGTGAAGTCAGCAGAGGCAGCACTTTCTAACAAGCGGCCATCTAGAGTACGCAGACTTCGCAATGGGGCGCCACCGTTTTTGGATATATCTCCCGATTTTGCCTCATTAATGGAGAAAAACTTCAATTACAAAAAAACGCTTCAAGAGTGGAATGTGGTGTTCTAAACGTGCTGAGTTTTGGACTAAAATAGCGGCTAAGGGATATGATTGTGCACGTTTTGACGAAAGCATGAAAATTGGCACACATGTAGATTATGATATATAGATTCATTTCAAGCTAGGTACCCTTCGCTATCGACATGGTACATAGCCGCCATCTTGATTTTTAAAATGGCCGCCACATAAATCCATTATCCAGATATTTCAGCTTCTAAGCAACATAAAACACGTTCTTTGTGTCTAAACCAACATTTTCATGGTCAGGAATTCATTTCTACCGTGTGCTATATCCTCACATAACGGCCATATTGAAATTCTCAAGATGGGTGCCTTGCGCATACGTTTCACGAAGATGATTTTAGTGCCTCTTCAGTTTGAGGAATTCATATATGGTTCACATACGAATACCTATTGTATTCACAATTAGGCCAATTCTTGTTGGCAGTTGTTTCTGAGTTATATTCAGAACCATAAGATAAATGGCAGTGCATATACTTACGTACTTACTTGTTTATTTACTTACTTACTTACTTACTTACTTAGTCCTCTTCTCGCGGAGTTCCGCATAAAGCCGCCACCAGATCTCGCCACTGTGATCTATCTGTCGCATATCCTTCGAAATATCCCCAGGTCCATCCCTGCTCTTTCATCTCCTTTTCTACCGTCCTCTCCTTTCTACTGCCTCTCTTTCTCCGGCAATCTGTCTTGCTGTTGTTGCCTTGCTATCTGTCTTGGCTTGCATATCCTTGTCTCAATTTGAGAGCAGCGCTATATCGTCGGCAAAATCCAGGTCTTCCAAATGGCTTGTAAGGGTCCAATGTATACATCTTCTTCCTTCACTGACCACACTCTTCATAATCCAGTCTATTCCAATGATGAAGAGAAAGGTGAGAGTATACATCCCTGTTTTACACCGGTGCTGACTTTAAAGGTATTGGTCAATTCATTGTTGCTGATCACTTGCGATGAAACATCGTTGTACAGCATCTTCATTATGTTCACTAGTTTCTGAAAGACTCCACAGTGGCGCAATATCTTCCACAGAGGTTCGCGATGGATGCTGTCGAATGCCTTCTCTAGGTCTAAAAAATTGGCGTATAACGGTGCGTTCCTATCTTTAGTTTGCTCCAAAATATGTCTGAGCGTGAAGATTTGGTTAGTACAAGACCGTTCAGATCGAAAGCCCGCCTGTTCTTGTCGGATGTGCTTGTCAAGTGTTTTAGCCAGTCTCTTATAAATGACCTTGCTGAATACCTTGCTGGTGAGGGACAGCAAGGTGATGCCCCTCCAGTTGTTGCAGTTTTACAGGTCTCTTTTCTTGGGCAGTTTGACTATTATTAGAGTTCCTTGCTTCTGAAAAATACTTGTGCATATATTAGTGATGAGAAATGTATCATTGATTAAGAATGGATAACACAAATGGTTACATTTCGAGTTCACTTCAGCGATATGAAAAACATACTCAACTTCATCTTGACAACACGACTTGAGGTTTTCTGGCAACATATGAATGGACATTTTGTTGTGCAAAAACCACAACATGTTTTCTTAGTAATAACACTAGGCCGGTGTCACAATCAAGTCAATCACCAACAAAGACTGACGGTTGTGTTGTAAGTTTGATAGAAAATCCCTAATCCTGAGAGTGGGGGATCGTGACAGGGCCAGATGTATCACAGGTGTCTAGGTGGAGTTGGAAGATAGTGTCAATTCCCACAAACCAATTTCTAACCTGACACCCTTTAAAGCGATTCTTTGTAAGCTAATATACATTCGAGCTATACTGCATCAACACGTGATCATTTCCCATAAGTACTTTCTCTGCTACTTATGTCTTGCATACTTATGCATAATGTGGGTGTTATCTGCACAAAAAAACAATCAACATTGATCAATTTTGAGCTTGCTACCATGTAGATAATTAATTATGCAGCCCGAGTACAATGAATATTCATGTACGCGCAGTGAACCTCGCAAAGACCGTTGACGTGACACACACAGTCAACATGTCAGATTCTGAGGTGAGTAGATTCAAGCAATGGCATTGTAAATGTGCAATTTGTAGGCATATGTATATTGACAGCTATTTTATAAGTGTAGGAAGCTTATGCATTGTTTATTTATTCTGCTTCCCAATGCCGTTAGGCGTGTAACGTTTCAATTTAGTAGAATTATTACGTCCGCCAACGCCGACGGCTGCAGTCGGTGTCAGCTGGGACTGGGTCTGTCGAGCCTCTACTACTAGGCAAGGGTCTCGTCTATCTAGTTAGTAAAAGTGCATTGCTCAGTCCAGTATTTAACATACAGTGAACGAAAATGCACCCTAAAATATCAGTATGAGCAACCATTTCATAATGATTAACCTGGTCGTGGATGTTATTTTTTGCCTAAATCTGGGACTTGGGGCAATTTTTGAATTGGGTCTGTGTGTCTGCGGGTCTTGCCTTTCCAAATTCCAGTCAGCCGTTTTTGAAAAGTCCCCGTTTACCTACTTATTTGAACCGAAACATGAAAATGTAATATTCGTACGTTCACATACTGTTTCTAATACTACAGCTACGATTGTTAGTAAACCTGGCCGGCATGTTACCATTCAACGTAAATGTTTTTGGTTTGTTAAATTGTACACAATACCGTGTTGCCACGGAATTTTGCGATGCACGAATTTTGGACACCAGCATATCTGCACTCTAGAATACATAAGTTTTTATCCATGAATATATATTTTTTAAATCTACTAATAGATTACATCACGTTGCGCTGCTTCATGTGAATAGCACATTAGATAATAATAGTACTCGCTAAAAACAAATTAAACATTTATTTTTACATGTTACTTTACCGTTACTGTACACTTTTCACGAGAATGGCCCATATGTATAATACTATACAGTACTAATTATTAGAGCAAGAATAAAGGAAAATATACAATGCACTCTGGATAAGATCGAACCTCCAGGGACCCGTGACCATACTGATAAGTGGAATTTCTGATAACTAGAAACTTATCTGAAGGTCCCCTTACTGGGACCTTTGCACAGGACCGAGGAAAAGATTGACTTAACTTAGCGAAAATTCACTTATGTGAGTTCGAGTTATCAGGAGTGCACTGTATATGTCCAATGCATACAAGTAATTATGTAGAAGCAAACTAAATGTTGGCCAAAGTAATGGATTGGGAGTGTGTGTGTGTGTGTGTGTGTGTGTGTGTGTGCGTGCGTGCGTGCGTGCGTGCATGCGTGCGGGTGTGTGTGTGATAATATATTATGGCATATGACTACCGACAGACTAATTATGTTTTAATGAATCATTAAAATGTTATTATTGACATGTAAGTGCTTCACGAGGTCATGATTACATGTTTACATGAAAGCGAGCCATTAAAAGGTGATATGTCTCCCTCCCCGGAATTTTCCGAGCTGCTATTTGAGAATTTGACTGACAGCTCCACGATTTCTGTATACAATGAACTGTTCAATTCAGAAGTTCCTTCTGCTTCGTTAAAACGTATTTGGGCCGTACGTTCGCTAGAATATAGTTTAAATATTGCATAAGACGATTTTACAATAAAAACGAACGGACAACCTCCCACTTTCATAATAATAATCCTAGGAAGAAATTCCTTGAATAAATTCACGGGTTTGCCTGATATATTTGCCTAGACTTGGAGACCAACATTATGTGTTTGAGTGCGACTTGACATGATACTTCTACAGTGAAACTTAATAGGTTAGGAATTGGCTTGGCGACCAGAGATCAGTCGAAACTTGATTTGTCTTCATTCAACACAGGTAACACATGCAAGTCGTCAGTTTGTGGCTTGCAAACAAACACGATATTTTGTCTGCATGTCGGACGTCAATACGAGTTCGACTAACAAATAGAACTGATCAAGCTGTCAGTCGAGGACCGGTGTCACGTCGATTGGCACGATGGGCGTAAGTACGTCATTGTCCGCCCAACCAACGGCCAGGTTACGGAGCAATGGGAGGAGTTCCTGCAGCCGATGGGCTCGTGGGGTGCAGTCCTGGACTCGGCAAAGATCAATACCGCGTTTCTGCGAGCCGTGGAGGCTGCCGTTGAGTCGGTGCAATTCCCCGCCGGTTGGTCACCTGACAGTCAGGTGGGTATCGTCGATCTTAACCACAAACTCATAGACAAGACTCCTCCACGTCCTACGGGCATTTACAAACATTTACAATTATGTTGGGGCTTCAGTACAACAAAAACTATTTGCAAAAGGACGACGAAGAAGCGATGGCGAAGCTCAACCACGACTCCGACTTCGTCAGCGTCGACCTGGCACCGAGCATTCAAATACCGAAACATAGTGGATTCTTCTGTGTCCGTTCTCTTGCCGAGACGCGGGACGACTGGAGATTCTCGTTCTTGAGATACGTGTTCGAGAGTGACGACATTCCTCTACACGTTGTGTGATCGAAGAAGGACATAGGTCTCTCCTCCCATCTGTGGCGAATGTCCTGCAGTTACATGGAGGTGGCGCTTCTTTCGGGATGTCTAAACACAATAACAAAGGACACGAAAATGTTTGGAGATGATTTCTGCGGGCGTATTTCGGACAATGCAAGGTAAGTGGTCATGTATAATGTCGTCCTATTTTCAAAATGTGTCCTCTATAGAGAGAGACCGGCAGAAACCAGTGCATTAATTCCCGTCATACTATGTATATATCTCGTAATTTGAGATATTAGAAATTAGCTAACATATTTTTAATTTTGACACATTTCGTCGTAGTAATTAAGGTTATAGATACGTCAGTGTATGTTTTTCTCGAAAACAAAACAGCTTTTGATGCAGTGTTACGGTGTGAGCATCGCACCCAATAACAATTCCACGAGTGATATTATATGATTAAACCTGACACTAAGCGGTTAGTTTCTTGAATAACATCTCGAGAAAAATACCGCCACATTTAATAATATATACACTGATAAATACTCTCATGTATAATAAAACATACACAGATAATTATGTCTTTCACAGAGGTTGACTCCCAATTGTGTTCACATGAGAGCACTGCGTCTCATGAAGCACCTCAACGGCAAGTTCTGGACGAAATGCAATGCCGACTAACCGCCGTAATTGTTCGAAGCCATTGGCAATGACCTCGGCCTGGACGCCAAACGGCTCATGGCTGACACCCAGTACACGGCCCGGCGGTACGGACATACGTCGGTGATACCCAGCTACGAGATAAAAACGCTATTCCTATGGATCTATACGGTCCGAAAGCGCTGGACCGCTCTGGACCGCAGGCAATAACGGTGGTGTCTACTCTGATCCGCTGGTTCGCCGCGTTAGGCACTCGTTACAATGTCAACAAAGGGCGATTTTGGGAGGCCGTTGTATCACAGATACCGGTAACTGTCGTCAGGTCGTCGGTAGTGACGTTCTCGCGGACGAGACCCTTCTTCTTCAACAGTCCGATCTCGTCAGTCGACGTGGCGCACAGTACCGTGGAACAGATGACTGATGTCATATAAAGCATGATCGGTTACATCGAGTCTGTGGGGATTCGAACGGCCGACACTACAGCTGATGACCCTTGGGTGATGTTTTACCAAAAAATCCGACTTGTGAACGTTACAGTTAGGCCTACACTGTGCGTAGAACGTCCGTGGAGGGTTTAATTTCTTGGCTGGGTTTAAACCTACAATTGCACCTTCATTCAGGCATTCAACTACATCCACCCTAGAGGCTCACTAAACACACCGGCACCTCCTTATGGTATGACCAAGCAGAACCCTTGCCTCAACCGTGAATTGGATGCACTTGCTATTTAGTCGTGTATGTTTTAGAAACGAATGTATTAAAGCTTGCTACAATAATGCTGTGGTACAGTCATTGTGTCTATTGCGTCTAGTAATGAAGTCCAATTGTTGCTCATGGAATATAAGAAAATGTGTAGTAGTTCTTCCTGGTGTGGATGGTGTTTAAGTTTTGCTACTTAGATGTCATGATTGACGTTTATGGGTTTGAGGAGGTTTCCGACAGGCAAGGATAGGTGATCCTGAATGGCTTTGTGGAGAACGGTGAGACGCCCGTATGTTCGTTTGATTGTTAGTTGTTCTATATTTACTTTCACCATTTCTGACACACATACGTCTTTATTAATAACTGGATTTGTGTAAGAACAGGACATCGGGATTGTTATTAACTTTATTACATGTTACCCTATGTACATTCTAAGATTGAAAGTTGGCCGGTAAGTAAGAGAACATGGCACAACCGACCGTTGTACACAAGTTAACAATTGTACTGCTCCTATGAGGTGGGCTCTCTCGTTAACACATCAACTACATACACACATTAACACAGTTGCTGAAGCACATCGCAAGAAGGGACAATATAGAAATGAACAGAAACCATGCACACGCTCCTTACTATAGTTACAGACTGCATCCAACAGGAGACGCGCCGATCGGTTGCAATTATTGAATTTCCACCCAAATAATATGTTTTTGTCGCACCACAAAACGATGCCTTCTTAACAACACAATGCAGCAGAGAAGACTAAACCAAAAACTGTTGAAATCGTCAGGATACACTGGTTCTATAGTTTGGTTCAGCCTTCCTCGCCAGTTTATGTGAACCATACTTTAACAGCCTGGCCATTGTTTCTCAAAGGGGAAACCAAATACGCGCTGTAGTATGCTAATATTGATAAGTGTGACCTCTAATAATAATGTATGATCACTGGTAATTCAGCTCAGCTGTTATATAAGACAGATCCCTAACTGCAACTCCTCCATACGAGCAAACTTTACATGACGGATTTCGCTAACAACAATTGCATTGTATTTTTTGAAATGTATCCGCCTCTCAAACGCACGCACTAAAATGTGACGCTCAAAGGCGACCTGTAAGTAACACAATGCAACACTTGTCCTGGTCTGAATGACTTAACAAAGAACGACAATGTACGACTTCTCTATGTCGGCATCACAAATAACACTTAGGAGCAGCCTGCAGGGTCATGAGCGATTCTACGTAACGATCTCTTTGTGAATTAATATGAATCTTATGTTCAATGTAAAAATGGACAACAAGTTTAATGAGCGCCTCTACTTTTGTAGTTACGTAGGTCCATGGTTTCAGCCATCGCACCGTCAAGTCGGCCGATTACTTAAAATCCTTTATGCACGACTGTACACACCAATCTCTTCACTATGGTCCGTTTCTATTGGTCACGATGGATGCATCGACTCTATCACGTCTCCTTGATAAACTTGATCAATCGATTGAAACAGACACGTCATTTATTTTTCGTGACAAAGTATTAAAATACATGTCTCAACGCATGACAACTCTGCATAGTACAAGTAATGACGTTTCCATAATAAAACAAATATAACTAGTGCAAGTTGATATCACAGGTGTTCTGAAAATGCGAAGTATTTCCAACTGTTAAAAACAGATGATCGTGCATTAAAATAGCTGATTGTTAGTGACAATTAAAAATTAATGTTCTTCGACGTACCGTCAATTACCTGTACTCCTGATGTACAATAAGCATCGACAATCTCTCAAGTGCGTCATCTGACCGATAAATTATTCAACAGAATCGAATGTTAATTACGTAATGTATACAACAGTTGCTAACTAATATGTTTGCACAGCCCTTATTAGTAGCGAAGCACATACTGAAAGTTTAACCCATCATCCAGAAACACGGACACACATCACTCAACAGGAACAATATTTACAGGCGAAGGTGTACGCAATTGTGACGAAACGGGCAATTCTCACCCAATCACGAATTCACCCTCGTTGGAAGCTACAACGCGGACTCTGAATAAATATAATATTTCACGACATAGACAAGTTTCGTTTCAGCTGTTCCAGATCGCTACTTGTTGTCACAATACATTCAAATGCAACTTTTATCTATTTTAGCCACGCATCTGTTACGACCTGCTTGAAAATTTGATTTCACACATTATTATCTCTGGGTCACATAGGATATATCGTGATCAATGAAAACATACATAATAGAAAACAACGCACGCAAGGGAGCCATATAAACCACGAATGATTCATAGATCATGGTGGATACGCATGACTGACTCACACAACTGAGACTGCCAAATATACAGTAGAAGCCAACGAGTTTAATTGTAATGATGGACGTCAAATACACAGTAGAAGCCAAAGAGTTTAGTTGTAATGATGGATGTCAAATGCTTTAACAGATTCTGTTACGAAAACGATACTTTGGTGAATGGTCCTGCTGCGGGTCGTTTACTCCTCGTCAAACACGACTATATTTCAGGCCATATGTAATAAAGACAAGATGAAAGGTTTACTTCAATGCCAACCGTTTGAATTATTCTTCAGGATGATCTCAAAACATTTATGTACAATCAATGTCCAAACCTCGAGGTGTGAACTACGATCTAAAAATAAAGTGTTTTTTAAACAATTGCCAATGTCTCCCATATGAAACCGACTTTGTGGAACGTCAGCATACATCAATGTTTTTGAACTCATCCTTTACTGTTATATACCTATTTGGAACTATGCAGTTTGTTTGCAAAATACCTCTTCTAAGTGCTAGCCTCAGATTATTGTGTCTTGAGATTACTATGCTACAAAACCAGCTAATCAAAAACAACACCAAATAAAGAAACCCGATAAACTTTAGATATTTACCGTAATAACTACTGCTACCAGAAAACTGCTAATACCAAACCATATTGGTTCAAAACTAGACAACATCAAAATAAACTGAAATATGATACAGTAAATTTCAAGAAATAAAACGTGGTGTAAGACAAGGGTGTGTCCTATCACCCGATCTATTTTCGCTATACAGTGAGAGTATCTTACGCACATTAGATGATATGCCAGGCAGTCAAGTAGGGGGATACAACATGAATTATTTGCAATATGCAGACGACACGGTACTGATTGCTAAGAACGAAATAGATCTACAACAGATGCTAGATACAGTAATAAGGGAAAATGAGAAAAAAGGTCTGTCCCTGAACAAAAAGAAAACAGAAATCATGGTCATCTCAAAGAAAAATTACACTACAACATGCAACATGGTAGCATATGGCACTGTTTTGAAGCAAGTCCGAACGTTTAACTATCTGGGATCACTAATAACATCCGACGGTCGATACAACGATGTGATAAAGAGAAGAATTGCTCAAGCCAAAACAGCTTTTCACCACATGAAAAACATTTTAAGAAATAAAAATATATCAATTGAAGTGAGAAAACATGTACTGCAATGCTACATAGAGCCCATATTGCTATATAGATGTGAATCCTGGACAATAACTAAAAGTTTACAAAAAACCATAGAAGCCAAATAAGAAACTAATAAGAAATTTAAGTATACATTTGTTACTGAATAACTTATAGAACATAAAGTATTGGCTGCATATTGAGAAAACTTAATATTTTATAATTAATCTTCGAAGGCTTTCTTTAAAATGTGTGTCTTAAGCTGAGATTTGAATAGTTCGAGAGAGTCCGCGACACGGATATACAAAGTCAGACAGTTGCAACAAAGGCGCGGTACCGTCAGGGGGAATTCTCGTCAACCGTATCGTTCCATGATGATGTGGTGCAGAGATCTGTATTGCACCAACTCTTGTACGGGTGAGGAAGACAGCAGATCCTGAAGTAATCTTATTACGGAGAAAACAGTTGGCAGGGCAAGCAATTATAGTTTCCTTGTGTTTGGTCTAATCTTCCTATTTTATTATGTTACCTTCCTCAACATTGTTACTTACGTAGAGATGGGTTAGGGCCGCCTATGGCAGGCACAGACGGGACTGCCGGGGTGACGCAAGGCACATGTTGACCATGTATACAACACCTACTCAGGGATGGGAACATTTCGTGTGCTTCCTAAGTACCACACTCGTATCCGCGCACGCGTGCACGGACGCAAGCACGCAAGCACGCACATACACTCACTCAATCACTCACTTTCTCAGTCACTCACACATTCACTCACTCACTCACTCTCTCACTCACTCTCTCACGCACACGCACGCATGTTCAATCACGCATGCATACGGACGCGCACGCACATGCACGCACGCTCGCACGAACGAACACAGACACACCAGTTCGTCTGCCTATAGTTGATTTTCTTTTAAGGCTTAATTTTAAATATCACAATAAATAATATAAAATAAATAATAACGAGGTAACTGCTAAAGTAGAACAGACCTTAATCCTCGTCGGAGCAGGACAATGTGCATATTTACCAGCGTAGTCTCCAGTAGATATTTGTAGGCCATAAACAAGCAGTTATCTTGCTCATGATTGTTACCGTGTTTTCGGAGGCTACCTTGTTTGCAGCGTGTCATTTTGTTATAATGTTGTACGAAGCGATTATTGAGTCAACCACTGCACATGTACTGCACGTTGTAATTTTGATTTGTACAAAACTGCAGTAGGCTATATCATAAGCAGTATACTTTATAATGAAATATAAATGTCCGAGTAGGAATTTAAGAAGACTAATGGAAAATTACAATTCGACCGGCGGCAGCGGTATGTCTACCTATATCTATCTTTGGCTAACCACTCGTGTGAACCAATATTTAACAGGATAATCGCTTGAAAAATTAATGTGTTCTTAAAACCGTGGACATCTGTGAATTTCCATAATCACTGCTTTGTACAATTGCGGTTTCAATCACGCAGAGCAACATATAACAACAATGAACGTTCTATCAAAGGTTAACCGTATGTATTAAAACAGGCTAAATACAAGTACACATACTGATCTTTGTTGCCGTTCAACGTGTTTAAATATATCAGTTACTCTATTCCGTAATGTCACAACCTGTTTCACGGTAAAGCGATCAGACTGTTTAACTTGTGTTCGTGCTCTAGACCGAGCCAATCAGATGAGTTTTTATTTACCTCTCCGGTGTCCTCGATATTTACTGCAGCTTGGAGCTGTAACTACAGAAGCCAATGGCTGACTAGTTCATTACTCAGGCCGAAGTGTTGGATCTACCAGCGTATGCCAGCGTATGCCCCAAGGTGTGGCTGGCTGGACAAGCCATGCGTACTTTTCTTAACACTTCGCATTTTGTTGAATATAGGCGGAATCACTAGTACCCCGCTCCATCGAGCAAGCGAACACGTAAGTGTGTACGCACTCCGCACCCAATCGCACACACCTGTACATCCGCACACACATACACATCCGCACACACTCTTACACGCACACACATACACACACACGCACGCACACATGCACACATGCACACACACATGCACTCGCATATATACATACACATGTACACACATGTACGCACATACAAACATACACACACATGTACACACACGTACACACATGTACACACACACACACACACACACACGTACACACATGTGCAGACATGTACACATATGCACACACACGTACTCAGATATAAATTAACGTACACACACGTACACACACGTACATACATGTACACACACATACACACATAATGCACATTCAAAATTGGCGAACGTTGTCCTATTAATCGAATATGTATGCTATAGTACGAAATGCATGTACATTTTTTGCAAACGCTAACCCATATATATCGACCAGGTGTTTACCTCTATTTCAACAAACAAGTAGGTGGTGTTATTATTCTTACAATGATATGGACAGACATGGACACAAATTAACCCGCGTATATTCCAACCCCACCTGGGCCAAACAAGTGAAATAAAAAAACATTAACTACCCAAAGGACCCGCTAGAACACCACACCTACAAAATGTTAGTACGCCATACCTACATGTAGAACTGACGCAGTTATACGTTAGATACTTACACAGAGAAAGACCAAGATCCTGTTTTACAATTGTATGCTGCCATAAACGAATGCGTTCCTGTATGGTATGATAACGATATGATCGCAACCTTGAACGAGAAAGACACCGCACAGCACACAAAGCATGGAAACGCTCACGTTCGGTATCTGATTACCAAGTATTTTCAGAACTACGAACCACTTTTAAGCAACTTAAGAGAGAAAGATATTGTGACTACATATCGGAAATTGAAAAGTCCGTCAAACATAACACCAAACGTCAATTCAGTTTTGCCAAAAGCAAACAAGCTAATGTAAAACTTCCTAACTCATATACGTATATAAAGGCACTGAGGCAGACAGTCCAGATAACAGAGCAAAACTATTTTCTGACCACTTCGAATCTGTCTTTACATTAGTTGATAACCTTATTTATCCACGTATTCCCTCCTGTCAATCCGACTCAATGACTAATATCAATGTGTCTTATGATGATGTCATCGAAGTACTAAGAACCACCGATGTAAACAAAGCATGCTGCCTTACAATATATCAGGTGTAATCCTTAGGGAATGTGCTGCCGAATTAGCAGGTCCACTAACTATGCTTTTTGATATGTCCTTAAACTGTGGAACTTTTCCAACTTGTTTTAAAAGAGCAAATGTTGTTCATGTATACAAGAAGAGAGATAAACGAAATGTGTGCAACTACAGACCTATCTCACTCTTACCGCTATTTAACAAAGTTTTTGAGAAAGTCATATACGACTCATTGTATGAGCATGTGCGTAACACAATTTCGGGCAGCCAACACGGACTTGTGAGGTGTAGAAGTACAGTATCTAATCTAGCTTGTTACTTGAACGCCATTTCTGAATCTATTGACAACAAGAAACAGGTTGATTCTGTTTATTTGGATTTCAGTAAAGCCGTTGATTCAGTATGCCACGCATTGTTAATTTACAAGCTTAGATCATATGGCTATTCCGGGCAATGCATAGAGTGGTTGCAGTCTTACCTTGTCAATCGAAAACAACGCGTGGTTCTCGAAGGCAAAACATCTGACTGGAAGCCATTGTTGTCTGGTGTACCACAAGGTTCACAAATTGGACCACTTCTGTTTATCTTGAATGTTAACGATCTCATTAATCATGTTGATTCATGTGAATATTATTGTATGGTGATGATTCCAAATTGTTTAAAGATATTACATCGGTGACCGAATGTTAGTTGGTGCAGAAGGATCTGGACAGTGTATGTCTTTGGCGTGAGTCATGGCACCTTAAACTAACGTTGAGAAATGCTGCATAATGTCATTCACTAACAAAAAAGAAACGTATATCCTATGACTACACGATTTTAAGCCAGTCTCTGCCCAAGGTCACCGCTGTCAAAGATCTCGGTATCACATTGACCGACAGTTTGACTTTTAAAGATCACATTAATCGTTGTGTGTGTAAAGCTTTTAGGATGAGTAGTTTCATTAAGCGCGTTTGCACAACATTTACCGATGTACAGGCTTTGCGATCCTTGTATATATATGTAATTAGAATCCAGTTGGAGTATTGCAGTGTTATCTGGAATTCCTGGCAACGTACGTTTATTGACAAAATTGAACGAGTTCAAAAGAAATTCATTAAATATCTATGTTACAAATCCAAAATACAGTACTCCTCTGACAGTTATCCTGAGCTTTGCCAACATGTTAGACTACCTTCCCTTCAACATCGTAGGCAAGTTGCAGATCTTATGTTTTTACAAAAGTGTGTGCACTCCCAACTAGACTCGTCGCATCTGGTAGGGACTATCCAATTTCACTGTCCTTCACGATCTCTACGAAACCTCATCCCTTTTAGAGTTTCCAATAGCAGAATCAACATTAGAAAACACTTTGTTTTGAATAGATGTATGACTACTTTCAACACATTGTATTTAAGTGATCCAACTTATGAAATATATTCAGGAGCTGAACCATTAAGATCCTCAATTCAAAAACATTGATATGTATAACATATGTTTGCCTGGTATATTTGATGTTGATATTGTGTGGCTTTTATGTCCTTATTGTTCTTATTGTTTTATTATTATATTATTGTTTTATTATTTATATGTATTGTTTCAGTTATCAGTCCTGCTACGGGGTCCCTCCTCCCTCCTCCCTCCTCCCTCCTCCCTCCTCCCTCCTCCCTCCTCCCTCCTCCCTCCTCCCTCCTCCCTCCTCCTCCTCCTCCCTCCTCCCTCCCTCCTCCCTCCTCCTCCCTCCTCCTCCTCCCTCCTCCCTCCTCCCCTCCTCCCTCCCTCCTCCCTCCTCCCTCCTCCTCCTCCCCTCCCTCCCTCCTCCCTCCCTCCTCCTCCTCCTCCTCCTCCTCCTCCTCCCTCCTCCTCCTCCCTCCTCCCTCCTCCTCCTCCTCCCTCCTCCTCCTCCTCCTCCTCCTCCTCCTCCTCCCTCCCTCCCTCCCTCCCTCCTCCCTCCCTCCCTCCTCCTCCTCCTCCTCCCTCCTCCTCCTCCTCCTCCCTCCTCCCTCCTCCCCTCCCTCCCTCCTCCCTCATCCCTCCTCCTCATCCCTCCCTCCCCTCCTCCCTCCCTCCCTCATCCCTCCTCCCTCATCCCTCCTCCCTCCTCCCTCCTCCCTCCTCCCTCCTCCCTCCTTTTATCATGAGATTCGCAAGCGTACTGTTAGAGGTCTTGAACTTTTCCTGACCCAAGCGATGTCCCTCTTTGCAGGATTACGACGCGTTCTTCAAGGCGATTGAATGTAAACATCGAAGTTCCAACGCTTGAAGTCGAGTACACACTTAGACACAGATAATCTGAACAGCTCGTTGTGTACCACTTGCACTGCGCCAATCATGTGATGTTTGGCATTAACACGCATACTCACTCACACTGTCAATACAAACAGTATCCATTAACTGGGCCAGTTTATTATGCACCTTTTTCTGAAGGGACCTCGCAAAAACACGAGACATTGTAAATGGCTCTGTCAGGTACTGGCTATCATGTTGTGCAGTTGAACGTAGACAAAATGTAGTATTTTTTTTCAGAACCAAACTAGTCACACAACGATCTGACGAGTAAGTTACTCCACTGGTGGGCATACTGCTGGTGCGAATGTTACGTTAAACATGGTGTGTTCCACATCTTTCTATGTACATCCTGCTTGAAATACAATATTTAGATTAATATAGATATTTAGTATGTCGTATGTATTCTTGTCCATTGGCAATATAAAATATTATGAACTTATTTTTATTTGTTACATTGTGATTTGTTATATATCGAGTTCAATAAAACATTTGTGAATACCACATTGTTACTTAGAATGTTCGCTTTAGCTCACATCTTAACACAACATAACTTAGGACCAATCACACTGTTGATCCTGTTTGAATTGGCTTAGATTGCTAACACCAAATACAAACGCCAATGAAGGATCTTTAGGACAGACGCTGACAGTGAATCCCACATGGACAAGGGCACAGCCCTTGTGAAAAGCTGATCCTATGTATTGTGTTATTTTGCAGATATAAAGCCTGGACATTAACACTCGTGCATCAAGGGATGTCTGGAGAAATCATATATGAAAGTAATATTATACATGGATTTGTTCCATCAATTCCTTAACAAAACTGGGCGTGTGGCAATACCAACGTTCTACTACAATATAACTGAAGGTTTCCAATTACACTGGCGCATTATTTTGTTGTTGAAACATAACAAGACGACTGGTGCATTTATTTGTAACTGCTTCAATGTAATCTGGAGAACAATATATTCCGGCATAGGTTGGTCCCTCTACAACATTAGACATTTAAGTGGACATCTTCGATGTGGACATCTTCGATTATGAAAGCTTAGGTTAAAATTTAGAAGTTAATCTATTAATAATAATAGGGTAACTTCTTATGCGCCTAAGTCCTTCGAAATCAAGCTCACAGACGCATAAAAAAGGGTTAGTCAGTCTCATAATCGACATGCAACATTAAATCTTAGATACTTCGTTGTCAACATATAAATACGCCATGGAGCTAAGGTGCATCAGCACGATTTTAAAGGGAAATAAAAGACAATATTGTGGACGTCTGCATCTAAAAGAGTTAACAGAAACTAAACATTTGCATCTATAATAAATCATTACGCCATTAGTTTATTTAAAAAGTAGAAACTTTAGTAGGTAACGTGCAATACGTGCAAATGACAGACAATCAGGAAGAGCAGTGCAATGAGATCGAAGCATTTAAATATATACATCCCGATGAGTTAACTGGTATGTTATTAAAATGGAAAATCTGAATGTCTCATTTTTGTCAAATTTCTGGCTGTATCATAGACACGGCTGTGTCATAGAGTCGGTCGCACAACAAGAATACTACCACCAGCATTGGTTATTTAACATCGCGATGCAATTATGTAATCTTCATAAAACAGAATACTGATATCAGAATCACCAGACTATATGATATGCGTTCACAGCTAGCGAATTTACACTCGCGGACATCTGCGCTGGGGTGATACTGATGTCATCGTTTCTACGGAAACGTTGTTATAGTTTCCAAGAATTTGAAGGGAGTTCCACTGAGACATGCAAAGTAGTAATTTTTAAAGGACGGATGGATTGGTGACATATGTTCATATCAACACATACAAATGTTCTATGAAGAAAAAAATAAATAAATATCACAAATAAAGAAGAGCCGACTTGTTGGTTATACATTTAAAGTCCCGTGTTGTGACAAAATTTGTATAAAAGCCACAGCTCTAAATAGCCACATAGAACGGAATCACCGCACTGTTTGCGAAATATGAAAGTTTGGAAGGTAGCTGAGGTGTTGTTAATTACGTCAAATATCATTCATGAAGTTTCAACAACCTACCAAGGCCATTTTAAACGCTGTGCTAGTTCTATTTTTATTAATTCAATTTACCCGATACATTTGTGGGAGAAATACAAAGCATCGCAAGAAAAATACAAGACAAAGGAAGACTCTTGACAGTTCGGCATCTATTTTCATTCCTTTCGAAAACCGATGGTCTGCATAGTGTCAAGAACCATTCGAGAAGCTGATGTTCATCGAATGACGTAAGTATATTTGGGGAAATCACCAAATTGGCGCCGTTGATTGGTTATACGACGTATAAAAAAACCTTGCAAATTGAAGATTTGATGTTGCTACGTTGATAAGTTAGTAGGGATGTACGGCTTCTGGATAAAACATTACTAACATCTCCTTTTTCCGTTGGTAACACACAAAGCATGTTGAGCAGCAGCTATATCATATTGTATTGCACACGCACACACGTACGCAAACACACACACGCACACAACTGACATAATATTTACATGTAAGAACAAAATGTAATCATTACATGTAAGACGAGAACTTAGCATTGTCGTTTTTATCAAAGTTTGTGACCCTGTCACTGTATTATCACATTTGTGCGGGTTTTGTGGCGAGCTACGGTTGGGAAGAATCGGGTGGATACAAGAAGTGGATGTCGGTGAAAATTACGCCGACAGCAGGTTGCATGAACAATGGATTCAATGCCAATTGTACCTCAAATGGGCACACATTGAGGGCACTACAGGTGACGACACCTATCTGTGTCACCTGTGCGAATCTGAGAGCGAGTAGGCCTAATTGCCTACACATTTACAATAACTGTTAAATTATATGACGGTTTTAGATATGCGACTTACTGCATTGTCTGTTTGAGCAATTACAAGTTATAATCGTATCCTGTTTTGTCACCTCTGACATCTGGGTAGACCCTGAACTACACGGAAAACAAACTCAGCTTTCTCGAATGATCCTGTGATATATACGGGTCTCCCTAACTGCGATCACATATGAGTACAGCTGCAGACCTCGATGGGGTCATATGTCATTGTCAATCTCTACCACATGCCGCGATATACATGTGAATGTTCGGCTCTTTATTTTGAATCGCTGTACATTCTGTTGCGATTTGTTGTATACACTGTGGCCACGGTATATTTTGAACACCAAATCAACTCATCTTTGCAAATGAAGTTTATTGCTGTCCACACGAGCCTCTGCTTATATCCATCTGAGAATGAGTTATATCAGAAGTTGATACATGCTTGCAAAGTGTGCTCTTTTGAGCCTTATTGGTAAAGGTATGTCTTCATAGTATATCGTATTTAATGTATCAGATACACTTGTAAGATACGCGAATTCTTAATTTTTATTTGTGTGTTAACTGTTAACACACAAGCACAGACTGCACGCATACAAACACACGCAGGCAGACAAACACACACAAGCACGCACACACAGACAGACACACACACACTCAAACACACACACACACTCACACACACTCACACACACTCACACACAGATACATATACACATACACGGACTCGCACACACACAAACACGCACACACTCACTCACACACATATGTTAGAGTAGAAGGGTTACACAAACATTTTCGATTAGGAGAAGAACAACTCGAGGACTTGTCAGTTGTTCAACAAAAGAAGAAACCAAATAGCGGTAAACACCTGGTCAACATATCTGGTTTAGCGTTTGCGAAAAATATACATGTATTTCGTAATATAGCATGTACATCCGTTTAATAGGCCAATTTTGAATGTGCATTATATGTGTGTGTGTGTGTGTGTGTGTGTGTGCGTGTGTTTGTGTGTCTATACATGTTTGTGTGTGCGTGTGTATGTGTGTGTGTGCATGTGTGTTAATACATGTGTGTAGGCGTGTGTAGGCGTGTGTACGCGTGTGTACAGGTGTGTGTAGGTGTGTGTGCGTACGTGTGTGTTTATAAATGTGTGTGTACGTGTGTGTCTTCATATGTGTACATGTGTGTACGTATGCATGTACATGTGTTTACGTGTGTGTGTGTGCATGTGTAGTAGCAATAACTGAGGGTAGCTATAACGGGAAGAAGTTATAAAGGAAAGTGTTTAAAACGAGATATAGCTATAATGTGATGTACCTAAAACGTGTAGTAGCTATAACGGGTAGTAGCTGTAACACGTATTAGCTATAAGGAGTAATAGCTATTACGGGGAGTAACCGTAACGGGTAGCTATAATCGGAAGACATTTCTGTGAATAGCCAGTCATTTCATATACTCGGTTTAGAGACTCATATATTATGTAATAATGCGATTCGCACAGTTTACAACGCCAGCTTCCTGCTCCCGTGACTGAAACATCCCGATGATGTCAAGCGCTTACTTTCCCCCTACCTAATCTGGTTAGATCAAACATTACCGGACAATGAACTTTACGTTGGTGGCTTTGGTACCCCAGTGAGTATGGATCGGGACAAAAAGGTGAGTGGTAAATCACAGGGTGGAGGGATCTGTGAGACAATGTCACCAGACTGGTCTAACATAATACTCGGAGATTTCAATAGCTGCCGACTAGACAGAACATTGCCTGTTTACAAGCAGTACGTGACGTGTCAGACACGCGGTAGTAACACCCTGGATCTTTGTTAAGGCAACATTAAGGACGCGTACAAGTCCGTGAAGAAGATCGGTACACCTGATCACAATGTGGTACATTTGATCCCGGCATATAGAATTAAACTGCAGAGACAGAAAGCAGTGCAGAAAACTGTAAAAACGTGGGACTTGAACTCGGTCGACGCCTTCAGGGGGTGTTTTGACTGTACTTTGTGGGATGTTCTTATTGAATCCAGTTCTTCGCTTGAAGAAGCAGTTGATGTCGTCACAGACTATATCCAGTTTTGTGAAGAGATGCTTATCCCCACAAAGACTGTGAAAATCTTCTCAAATAACAAACCGTGGGTGAGTAAAGAACTGAAAAACATAATCAACGAGAAGAAGAGAGGTTTCATGTCTAACAACCTCACTGAAGCAAACATGATCCAGTGTACTCTAAAAAGCAGATCAGGGACGCTAAACTAGAATACAAGGACAAAATTGAACGCCTGTTCCAATACGGCAATATGCGCAGGGCATGGCAGGGACTAAAAACTATGTGTGTGTGTTGAGTCCGGCAAACGTGTCATACAAACCTCAGAGTCAGCGGAAGAGAGTCTCAAGTTCGTTTAGGACTTGAATTCCTTCTTAGGGCGTTTTGACCGGCATGACTCACGTGAGCGTCAGGAGGCGGTGGATGATAATGAGTCTCAGCTGACTGAGGATGATACCCCAGAAACAACTCCTGATGACGTCAGTAAGATCGACAAGCACGTGGATCCTCACAACGTCAGTGGTCGGGTCCTCAAGGAGTGCCATGCTCAGATGGGTGCAGTGTTCAGCATCCTTTTCAACTGGTCTCTGAAGCAGCATCTCACCCCTCGGCCTGAAAATCGTCAGTTATATGTTCTGTCCCCAAGAAACCTGTGCCATCTGTTCTCAACGACTACCGCCCAGTGGCGCTTACCTCAATCGTCATTAAGTGCCTTAAACGACTCGTACTTCGTCATCTCCTGCAGCGTGTTGGGGATCAACTGGATCCCCTCCAATTTGCGTATAAACACAATCGAGGTGTGGATGATGCAGTTCTCACTCTATGTCATAATGTGTATACTCACCTGGAAAAGCCCAAGTCGTTTGCCAGGATAGTCTTTATTGACTTTTCGTCGGCTTTCAACACCATCCAGCCACACATCATGATGATTAAACTTGTCAATATGCATGTGAACCCACACATCATCTTTTGGGTAAACTAGTTTCTTACTGAGCGTACGCTAGTAGTGCGCTATTATGGTGCTGTTTCGAGCTCACTCTTCACTTTCACTGGTGCCCCCAGGGCTCTGTGATCTCTCCTGTTCTGTTCACACTTTACACGGACGACTGTCGTAGCAGCCAGGAGAGCGTCAATTTAATCAAATACAGCGATGACACAGGTATCGTCGACCTATCCTGCTCTGATCAAGTGTGTGCGTGCGCTGTAGCTGATTTCACAGTGTGGTGTGACAATCATTTCCTAGACCTGAACGTTCGTAAAACTGAAGAACTCATAATAGATTTTAGGAAAAATCCTACTTCTCCCAAGAGACTATTCATTAACCGAGAGTGTGTAAGGAGAGTAGACGAATACAAGTATATCGGCACTATTATTGATGCAACGCTCACATTTGGTGAAAATACAGCGATAATTAACAGAAAGTGCCAGTAAAAGCTGTATTTCTTACACAAGCTCAGGTCACTCAGTGTCAGCACACATGTTATACAAACCTTCTACAGATGTTACATAGGAAGCTCTATTACATGTGGGTTTCTTGTGTGGTACGGCGGCCTGAGTACCGTACATCGCAGCACTCTGGCAATAACAGTCAGTGGCAAGGTGGTGGGAAAAAAGCACACCAGTCTAGAAGATCTATACAGGCAACAGGCAGAGAGAAAGGGAAGGAACGTCTCCTCAGATCTCAAACATCCCCTGTTTCCATGCTATAAACTACTTCCTTCTGGCCGCCGCTTTCAACTCCCTCACTGCAAATTGAACCGCACTCGAAACTCTTTTGTCCCCTCGTCAATAAGACTAATGAATGAGTAACTGACCATCGTTCCCTTCCATCTCTGCCAGTCTGACACTGAGTGAGCCTGAGATGATTTGTGAGATGATAAAAACTGTTGCAATTAATTTAACTTATTTAATATATTTAATTGATTTATTTATTTAACCGATATAACTTTTATTACTTTCAGTCTTTTAATTTTTACATTGTGTATATTGAATGTACATTTGCTTTATATGTATTAATACGCTGCTCTACACTCCAAATGAATTTCCCTCACAAGGGACAATAAAGTATTGTGATTGTGATCGTGATTGATTATATTCCAGTCGTTTGATTATCACACTAACTGATTATTCCCGTCGTATGAATGGTTCCAACGACAACTTCAGTAACTGACCTTAACCCCAACCACAACTAACTCATCCCATAACTAATTATAATAATGACATTAAATATAGTTGATATTTCATTTCAACCTAACTACTTATTTCCGTTGCCAAATTGGCGCCAACGATTACGAACTTGCCCCTAGTGTATAGGATGATTCTCTAAGGTGACTGTTGTAACTGGATGGTAACATTTTACTGAGGGTAGTGTTTTGAAATTGAGGATACGCTTAAAACTTTACGGTAGTGTTTTGATAGTTCGCTAATACATTACCGTGGTGTTTTAGCGGGGTAATGTCTAACACAGGGAGGCAGTGAGATACTGTAGCTACACATATTTCATTATAGACTACTATTTATGCCGTTGTGAAGGGAATGGTAACCAGGAACATAGATACATGCGGTTAATGCTTTTCTGTCTTTGTCTGACGCTCTGTCTGTTTCTCTGACTGTTTGTGTGTAGCACGCCATGACGCACTCACGCCATGAAGCAGACACGCACGTACATCCGTATGCACACATACGCACACACGGACGCACGCACGCATGCATGGGTGCACGGACGCATGCACGAACACCCACACACTTAAACACATTCGCGCACGCACGCACACGCACACACGCAAGCACACACACTCACGCACGCACACACACACCACCACCACCACCAACAACAACAACAACAACAACAACAACAGTGACCAACCAACAAACAAACAAATAAACAAACAAACAAATATACAAACAAACACGCCATAAGACTATCTAATAACCATTTCCAAACCATTGGCGACGGGTTTCGTTTTAGTACGAGCCCGCCTTCACCACCGTGCCTGGTTCTAACACATGGCAGCGTAACCCCATTATTGCGTCTGTCACGGCCCGTACGATAACCTCTCCCCACCGACTGCTCCCAGCACCTTCATCCCACCTCCCTCCCTTCTACGTCATAAATCAAGCTATTACAGCTGTCGAATGTCCATGCTTTGTTCATTGAGACCTCTTGCGCAAATCCTGTTTATGTATGTATGTTTTATGCCAGACAGTCAAGAAAAACGCCTACATAGAGATAAATAAAATCAACTTTGATTTCAAAGTTCCATGTAACAAATATACATCAGGAACGTAAGTGTGTAGATTTCACTACAGAGAACTCTGTTGTAAAACAAAAAACAACAAAGGACGTAAGGCTGTACAGGTAAACGAGAGAAAAAGCGCCATGCCGAGTATTAGCATTTTATTATTATTTTATAATACATCTTTTTCACGATATTGCCCCGGGATATTTATATAACATTACAAACAACAAGAGTGCATTTTTTAAATCAGTATGACAACAAGCTATATTTTGTGGTTTTTATGCAAGCGACAGTTAGTCTTTTTATCCAATGTTAGCATGACCTTATGAAAGAATGCAATCTTTTCTCAAAGAGATATGAGAACGCTGTTTCTTTATTCCTCGAGCAGTAACGGCGCGATACATTATTGTTGCCTTGCCGCCATTCTGTCTGACGAGATTTTAAATGTTCAATTCGTCCTATTCTGTTTACACTGATTTATCACTGATACGTTTCAACAACATGTTCAGGTAAGTGGTAAGTGGCATGTTGATTTATTTAGTGGTAGGCACATACAGCAGCTGCGACGTGTTTCAGAATACTAAATAAAGCTACACACATTCATGTCCATTTAGCAACATGCCAAGCTTTGCAGTTATCACAATTTTTCTTAAACAAGCATTGACTTAATTTACATTTACTTTCTGTAGACAACTATTAAAGCCTGCTAAATATGTCTAGATAAAGCGAACGTAATGCCACAGTGACGCCCTCTGAAGAGTGGATCACCACAAGTTGGTATATATCAGTTCAAAGTTCAAGGGAAACGAATGAGCATATAAAGTGGCTAGTGGACCTCGACACCTAGGAGGAGATGCTGTTCAGTTTTCCCCAAAGTTAGCGTCTATCTATATAATAGAATACTACGAAAAGCTTTTTGTGACTAAGCACTCGGAAACCGAGACAACCGGTTTGGTTAGTCTCAAAAGCTATGGCGCTTTATCTCTCGTTTACCTGTATCGCCTTGCGTCCTTTTGTGTTTTTTATACAACAGCGTTATCTGTAGTGAAATATACACACTTACCCTCCTGATGTATTTTTTTACATGGAACTTTGAACTCAAATGTAGCATGTTGATTTTATCTATCTTTATGTGGGCGTTTTTCTTGACTGTCTCGCAAAGAGACGCATATGTAAACAGGATCAGCGCAAACGAGAGACGGCTAACAACAATGAACAAAACAAGGACATTCGACTTCCGTAATAGCTTGATTCATGACGTAGAATGTATTGGCATTGACGGAATAAATAAATAGATGTGTCTTGTGAAAAAGTTGTGATGTCTGGAACAAAGTGACCGTTTATTCTTACAGTACCATAGCATTAGCAACAACGGAGCCCTGTTTCGTCTGTCTGACGTCACCGGCAGGTTAGCCCAGTTGGTTAGACGTTATATTATTTCTGTGAATAATCAGTCATTTCATATAGGGGTTTAGGGACTCATATATTATGTAATAATGCGATTCGCACAGTTTTCAACGCCAGCTTCCTGCTCCCGTGACTGAAACATCCCGATGACGTCAAGCGCTTACTTTCCCCCTACCTCGACGGCCATCTGGAGTTCATATTCCAACTTCGGGGAAAGGCTCTTTTTAGCCGCGCCTATATCGGCGATTGCCACAGCGAGAGTCCAGTTCAGTAACGAGTTCGGTTCAAGTTGGTTCGTCACCCGACTCGCGTATTACCGCGGTCTAAGCCGACTAGGTAGCCCTATAATAAACGTATCAGCTCTGTAAACATCAAGTCGGCATGGTTGTCAAGGTGTACGTTTCGGCCAATTCTGGGAACGCTATGGTAAGTGCGCCATAGGCGGTGGAAGAAGGCAGGGAGATGGGATGAAGGTACTGGGAGCAGGCCGTGGGGAGAGGTTATCGTACGGGCCGGGACAGACGTGTTAATGGGGTTACGCTGCCATGTGTTAGAACGAGGAACGGTGGTCAAGGCGGGCTCGTACTCAAGCGAGACTCGTCGCCAGTGGTTTGGAAATGGTTATTAGACAGGCTTAAGGCGTATTTGTTTGTTAGTTTGTTGGTTATTATTGTTGTTTGTGTTGGTGGTGGTGGTGGTGTGTGTGTGTGTGTGCGTGCTTGAGTGTGTGTTCTTGCGTGTGTGCGTTGCGTGCGTGTGTTTGAGTGCGTGTGTGTTCTTGAATGCGTCCGTGCGTGCATCCGTGCATGCGTATGTGTGCATACGGTTGTACGTGCGTGTCTGCATCATGGCGTGAGTGCGTCATGGCGTCGACGCTCAAAACATGACCCCGCTGAAAAAAACTACGGTAATATTTCAGCGAACTTTTATAACACTACTGTAATGTTTTAAACTTACCCTCAATTTCAAAACACTACCCACAGCATTATTTTACCATCCAGTTACAACAGTCACCTGAGAGAGTCATCCTATACACTAGGGTGAAGTTCGTAATCGTTGGCGCCAATTATGCAACGGAAATAAATTGTTAGGTTGAAAAGTCATAACATGTCAATTATATTTAATGTCATTATTATAATTAGTTATGGTGTGAGTTAGTTGTGGTTACTTACTAACATTGTCGTTGGAACCATTCACACGACGGGAATAATCAGTTAGTGTGATAATCAAACGACGGGAATATAGAATGATCTGTTAGGATTAAGATTATTATAATTAGTTATGGTTGGAAACAGTAATGATGGGCCAGCCTTATTATATGTAGCATATTCGTTATAACCAATTGTGACCCCAGGATTTGACCCCGTGTTGTGACCCCGGGTTTTAATCATCAGTGTCCAGTAACCTTGCACCATAAGCAGGAGGGTTTGCCAGGCTTAGGCCCGTTATAGCTAACATTCCCATTTTACACACACCCCATCATAGCTACATTTTATCCAGTTGCAACAACAAATGAGAGGAGTAATTACGCATGCTTTAAAACTAGTCCCGTTGTAGCTACTTCCTAGAGTCTATTGTTCGACCAAGTGAGAATCAGTTATATGAGACGGATAAAGTACATAAAACACATAAGCACTACAGTTGTATTATGAAATATACCTTAAAACGTAGATATAACGGGAGTACATCGGCTGCCAAACGTAAAGAGTAGCTATAGCGGGTATAAACAAGTAGCTATAACGGGAAGTAGCATTAACTGAAAGCAGCTATAACGGGAAGAAGCTATACAGAAAAGTGTTTATAACGAGAAGTAGTTGTAATGTGATGTAGCAGAAACGAGTAGTAGCCATAATGAGTAGTAGCTATAGGGGGTAGTATATGCAACGTGTAATAGCTATAACGGGTAGTAGCTCTAACACGTATTAGCTATAAGTAATAGCAGTTACGGGGAGTAATCGTAACGGGTAGTTATTATCAGAAGACATCGGATAGAGCAGTAGGACAGAAGAAAGCGGCTGGAGACGTGGAATAATAATAATATAATAGTAATATATTATTATTATTATTACTAATGATCAATTTGAGTTGTATAGCGCCGTGTCTCCAGGTATAACATCCTCTTCGAAGGCGCTTAAAAGACAATATTGTTAAAACTTAATCGTTAAAATGCAATAATTATTTTACGTATAAAATGTATAATATAATAAGAAACTAATACGAAATTTAAGTATACATTTGTTACTGAATAACTTACAGAACATAAAGTATTGGCTGCATATTGAGAAAACTTAATATTTTATAATAAATCTTCAAAGGCTTTCTTTAAAATGTGTGTCTTAAGGTGAGATTTGAATAGTTCGAGAGAGTCCGCGACACGGATGTACAAAGTCAGACAGTTGCAACAAAGACGCGGCACCGTCACGGGGAATTCTCGTCAACCGTATCGATCCATGTTGATGTGGTGCTGAGATTTGTATTGCATCAACTCTTGTACGGGTGAGGAAGACAGCAGACCCTGAAGAAATCTTATTACGGAGAAAACAGTTGGCAGGGCAAGCAATTATAGTTTCCTTGTGCTTGGACTAATCTTCCTATTTTACTATGTTACCTTCCTCAACATTGTTACTTACGTAGAGATGGGTTAGAGCCGCCTTTGGCAGGCAGAGACGGGACTGCCGGGGTGACGCAAGGCACATGTTGACCATGTATACAACACTTGCTCAGGGATGGGAACACTTCGTGTGCTTCCTAAGTACCACACTCGTATCTGCGCACGCGTGCACGGACGCACGCACGCATGCACGCACACACACTCAATCACTCACTTGCTCAGTTACTCACTCACTCACTCTCTCATGCACACGCACGCACGCTCATACACGCATGCATACGGATACGCACGCACATGCACGCACGCTCGCACGCACGAACAAACACACACATCAGTTCCTAGGCCTATAGCGGATTTTCTTTTAAGGATTAAAGTTAAATTTATAACATATAAATAATAGCGAGGTAACAGCTCAAGTAGAACAGACCTTAGGTCCTCGTCGGAGCAGGACAATGTGCATATTTACCAGCGTAGTCTCCAGTGGATATGTGTAGGCCATAAACAAGCAGTTATCTTGCTCATGATTATTACCGTGTTTTTGGAGGCTATCTTGTTTGCGGCGTGTTATTTTGTTACCATGTTGTACGAACCGATTGTTGTGTGAGAGTCAACCACTGCACATGTACTGCACGTTGTAATTTTGATTTGTACAAAACTGCAGTAGGCTATATCATAACCAGTATACTTTATAATAAAATATAAATGTCCGAGTAGGAATTTAAGAAGACTAATGGAAAATTACAATTCGACCGGCGGCAGCGGTAGGTCTACCTATTTCTATCGTTGGCTAACCATTCGTGTGAACCAATATTTAACAGGATATTCGCTTGAAAAATTAATGTGTTCTTAAAACCATGGTCATCTGTGAATTTCCATAATCACTGCTTTGTACAATTGCGGTTTCAATCACGCAGAGCAACACATAATAACAATGAACGTTCTATCAAAGGTTAACCGTATGTATTAAAACAGGCTAAATACAAGTACACAGACTGATCTTTGTTGCCGTTCAACGTGTTAAAATATATCAGTAGACTACTGTGGAACGTCACAACCTGTTTCACGGTAAAGCGATAAGACTGTTTAACTTGTGCCCTTGCTCTAGACCGAGCCAATCAGATGAGTTTTTATTTACCTCTCAGGTGTCCTCGAGATTTTAAGCCAGTCTCTGCCCAAGGTCACCGCTGTCGAAGATCTCGGTAGCCAGTTGGAGTATTGTAGTGTGATCTGGAATCCGTGGCAACGTACGTTTATTGACAACATCGAACGAGTTCAAAAGAAATTCATTAAATATCTATGTTACAAATCCAAAATACAGTACTCCTCTGACAGTTATTCTGAGCTTTGCCAACATTTTAGACTACCTTCCCTTCAACATCGTAGGCAAGTTGCAGATCTTATGTTTTTACACAAGTGTGTGCACTCCCAACTAGACTCGTCGTATCTGGTAGGGGCTATCCAATTTCACTGTCCTTTACGATCTCTACGAAACTACATCCATTTTAGAGTTTCCAATAGCAGAATCAACATTAGAAAACACTTTGTTTTCAATAGATGTATGACTACTTTCAACACATTGTATTTAAGTGATACAACTTATGACATATATTCAGGAGCTCAACCATTTAGATCCTCAATTCAAAAACATGTATATGTATAACAGATGTTTGCCTGGTATAATTGATGTTGATATTGTGTGGCTTTATGTCCTCATTGTTCTTATTGTTTTTATTATTCTATTATTGTTTTATTATGTATATGTATTGTTTCAGTTATCAGTCCTGTTACGGGGTCCCACCTCCCTCCTCCCTCCTCCCTCCTCCCTCCTCCCTCCTCCCTCCTCCCTCCTCCCTCCTCCCTCCTCCCTCCTCCTTCCTCCTTCCTCCTTCCTCCCTCCTCCCTCCTCCCTCCTTCTTCCTCCTTCCTCCCTCCTCCCTCCTCCCTCCTCCTCCCATCTCTTCTTCTTATCGAGAGTGCATGTAACATCGGGAGATTGATTGTTTAAGAAACACCCTATCCTTGCTAAGTGTTGTTCTCGTTCAACTCAACTAAAGCATAGTTCTTTTGACAATGTATTCGACCGACAAAGTGCGTGTAGTGTTTGGCATTAACAAGCACACTCACTCACACTCAATACAAACAGTATCCATTAACTGGCCCAGTTTATTATGCACCTTTTTTTGACGGGACCTCGCAAAAGCACGAGACGTTGTAAATGGCACTGTCAAGTACTGGCTATCATGTTCTGCGGTTGAACGTAGACAAAGTGTAGTATTTTTTCAGAACCAATCTAGTCACACAGCGAACTCCCTTTCCATTTTATATGCCCATGGTTAAAATCCACCATAATAACACAGTCCCGTTTGCTCACTTCCCTTATAGCGTTTTGTATTTTTTCATTCTCTTCTATGCTTATGTTTGGACTTCGATAAACTAAGCCAACCGTTAACGTTGAGTTTCCTGTAACTATGTTACACCAAACAGCTTCTTCGCAATCTGCTTCTCTGTCTAATTTTATTTCATAAGCCTGGATAGATTCTTTAATATATAAAATAACTCCACCTCCCCTTCTTCCTATTCTATCTTTCCTAAACATTACATATCCTGTCAGTCCCAATTCGGCATCTGATATATCGGTGGTTGCCCATGATTCGGTTATACCTATTATGTGAGGGTCAATATCTTCTACCATAATGTTTAGTTCATTTCTATTGTTTACTATACTCCTTGCATTTAAACAAACACATTTATACCCAGCTTCAGAACAGTTTTCCAGACTGTTCTTTGCTGAATTATTTTTGCTGCCTTTATCTATGCCTCCAGTTTCAGGCTTCTCTGCGAGTCCCCCCTGCGAATTTAGTTTAAATAGATGCAACCTGTCCCACTGTCAACAGATCGCAGCAGATTCTCTGAGAATACTGCTGCCCCCTTTCCACCTAGATGGAGGCCATCTCTCATGTACATATCTTCTCTCCCAACAAAGAATAACCTGTTCCACTCTTGTCTTCTTTAGCTTCCTCACTATATGTATGTACTTCTGAACTATACCAGTTGTTCCCTCCTTGTCTGCATTGTTTGTCCCAACGTGTACTAGTATAGACCCTCCCTTGCCATGCCCCAATACCTTATCTACCCTTTCGGTCAAATGCTCTATCCTAGCCCCCGGTAGACATACAACAACGTCCTTCCCCTCGCATATAGTCTTGTCTGTTTTTCTCAGAATTGAATCGCCCATAAACACTCTCTCTTTTCTCTTTGCCCCCTCAATCACTGCCTCGGAGTAGCTCCTCCGGTTTGCATAT